>MCJB01007269.1:148052-181009 GCA_002018475.1 Nicotiana obtusifolia
CAAATTTTTCCTTCGTACGATCCTGTGTAATAAAATTTAAAAATAAATAAATATATATATATATATATATATATATATATATATATATTGGAAGGACTGTATTGGGTCGGATGCAATCGAGTAAAAGTTTGGACCGGGTATAATGTGAGACCGGATCACCCCGGTCCGAAATCAACAAGTCGGACACGTAGGCTGGTGCAGCCGAAATGGGATAACCGATATGGTCGGCCAGGGGATGCCTCGTAACACAGGATCGGCTTCAGATCGTATATCTCGCCAATCCCGAATATCTTGCCAGGAGTAATTTCCTCAACCGTTATAGCCGTTATGTCATCATCTTAGGATATTCAATCCCGTAATTAATGGGATTTGCCTTGTAATCAGCCTTTTACTTTATTTAGGACTCTTTCATTTACCTATAAGAAGGGCATTGGCCCCCCCATTGTAAGGGACGACACATTCAGAGAGAAAAACAATATAATTCTACTATTATCCATTACTATCTCCACTGTTCATCAAAATACTTGCTTATTTCTCATACTTCATCATCAGCTGTTGGATACTTGTGGTTTGACTGTTCTCTTTTGCTTATTATACTTTAATCTTCTACGTCATATTTTTATATTGTATCGAATTGATTCACGGATCCTTAGCACTACGAACAAATTCAATTGTTATCCAGTTTTAAGGGTAAACAGTTTGGTGCCCACCGTGGGGCTAAAGATATTAGTGAACTGTCGATACGTTTTTCTTTCAAACACAATTTTACACTTGCTCTTTGCAGAATTCTTTGTTTTTCAGGTTACAGATTAATCATGGCATAAACCAACAATGAGGTCAACAACCAAGTTGAAAACAACACTATGCCCGGACATGAGGCCCCAGTCGACGCTAATTCTCAAATGGCGCTCGATGCTGACCAGGCACCCGGCTCGTCGCACAGTGTCCGGGGGAGAACCGCTCGGGGATTCAACAAAGCGGAGAAAGCGAAATCAGTCTCAGGGTAATATTTGACATGCTACAAGCTCAGCAAGCGGCGATAGCCTAACTGCAAAGCCGCACTCAGAACCCGGACAGAGCAGAAAACGTTCCCCCTCAGGCAGCAACCGAGCAAAATGAACCAGTCGCAACACAACCGGATGAGAGCGGTTTGGGGACCAACTCCGGGATCATCAAAATGCTGGAAGAGTTAACTAAGCGGGTCGAGACAGGAGAAAAGAGAATTGAAGCCAACGATAAAAAAGTCGAAACATATAACTCAAGGGTAGACCAAATACCAGGAGCACCTCCGGTATTGAAAGGCCTGGATGCCAAAAAGTTCGTATAGAAACCATTCCCGTCCACCGCCGCTCCGAAGCCGATCCCCAAGAAATTTCGCATGCCCGAAATTCCTAAGTACAACGGAACTTCGGACCCTAATGAGCATGTGACAGCCTATACTTGCGCTATAAAGGGGAACGATCTCGAGGACGACGAAATCGAGTCCGTCCTCCTGAAGATATTTGGAGAAACTCTATCCAAGGGAGCGATGACGTGGTATCATAACTTACCACCGAACTCCATCGACTCTTTCGCTATGTTAGCTGATACATTTGTGAAAGCCCATGCAGGGGCCATTAAGGTCGAAACAAGGAAGTCCGACTTATTCAAAGTCAGACAATGTGACAGTGAAACGTTAAGGGAGTTCGTATCTCGATTCCAAATGGAGCGGATGGATCTACCACCAGTTACAGACGACTGGGCGGTGCAAGCTTTCACCCAAGGGCTAAATACCGGCAGCTCTGCAGCATCTAGGCAACTCAAGCAGAGTTTAATCGAATACCCGGCCATCACCTGGGCGGATATCCATAACCGGTATCAGTCAAAAATCAGGATAGAGGATGATCAGGTCGGAGCTACGTCAGGTTCCTCTTATACAGTTAAGACCTTTGATCGACCTCGAAGAGATAATTTTCATGAGCCAAGGTCGAACCGAGATAGGCATCGACCATACCCGGAAGATCGACGGAATGGATCGAGGGGACTCAAGGTCCCGAGACAGGAAAACAGGTACGAAGTAAATCAAAGGAACAGAAGGTCGTTGCCAAAAGGCAACTTCGAGAAAACCAATGATCGACAGGAAGCACCCCGGCTGTCCGAGTACAACTTTAATGTCGACTCAGCAACCCTGGTTTCAAAGACACCAGATGGCCAAGACCATTGCAAACAGACCCCCCCCAAGAGGGATCCTAACCTCGTATGTAAATATCATGGCACTCACAGTCATAGAACGGAAGATTGCCGACAGTTGAGAGAGGAGGTGGCACGGTTGCTCGAGAACGGACATCTTCGGGATCCGGGCAAGAAACCATTATGAAAACAGGGACAGGCCGGCAGATCAAAAGGAGCCGAAACATACTATCAATATGATAATTGGAGGTACGGATGCACCCCTAGTACCGGTACTGAAGCGTACAAAAATTTCCATCACTCGAGAGAAACGAACCCGGGACTATGCGGTTGAAGGAACTCTATGCTTCAGCGACAGAGAAATCGAGGGCCTCGCACAACCCCATAACGACGCACTGGTAATATCAATGTTAGTACACGATACCCGAGTAAAGCGCGTACTTATCGACCCTGGAAGTTCAGCCAACATAGTCCGGTATTGGGTCGTTGAACAGCTGGGACTAACGAATCAAATCGTTTTCGAGGTCCGGGTACTCAACGGTTTTAATATGGCATCGGAAACAACGAAGGGGGAGATAACATTGATGGTGAACGTCGCCGGAACCACCAGGGCAACGAGGTTCTGCGTAATCGAGGGCGACATGAGGTATAACGCCCTGCTCGGAAGACCCTGGATACATGACATTATGGGTAGTACCATCAACCTTGCACCAGATGTTAAAATTCCCATCGGCTGATGGAATCATCACCGTTTATGGGGAATAGCACGCGGCAAGGGAAATGTTCGCGGTAGAAGAAACAACATCAATGTCTGTCAATCCCCAACAGAAGGCCAAATAGCAATCACAAAAGCCGCCTTCGACAGATAAGGGCGAGCGAGATCAGCCCGATGAAGATAGCTTCGGGGTACCCCGATCCTTTGTTGTCCCGGATGAGGCCGACGCCACCAAATCGACAATCGAGGAGTTGGAGCAAATCCCGATCCGCCATGACGCACCCGACCGGAAGGTATACCTGGGCTCGGGTTTGAACTCCGAGCTCAGGACCAAACTACTTTCTTTTCTTTCAGCTAATGAAAGCTCTTTTGCTTAGTCCCATTTGGATATGACAGGCATACCACCGGAGATTGCGACACACAAGCTGAGTGTCGACCCAAAATTCCGGCCGGTCAAGCAGAAAAGGAGGCCTCAATCCGAAGTCAAGCAGGTCTTCATTCAGGAAGAGGTAACCAAGCTTTTGAATATAGGGTCCATCCGGGAGGTAAAATACCCCGAATGGTTAGCTAACGTAGTTGTAGTGCCAAAAAAGGGGAACAAACTTAGAATGTGTATAGATTATAAGGACTTAAATAGAGCGTGCCCTAAATATTCTTTCCTACTGCCCAACATCGATCGTATGATCGATGCTACTGCTGGCTACGAGACTCTAAGTTTTCTCGACTCCTATTCTGGATATAACCAGATACAAATGGATAAGGACGATCAAGAAAAAACGTCCTTCATCACTAAATATGGCACTTACTGCTACAACGTGATGCCATTCGGGCTTAAGAATGCGGGGGCTACATATCAACGACTAGTAAATACAATGTTCGAAAACCAACTAGGTAAAACCATGGAGGTTTACATTGCTGACATGTTGGTTAAATCCCTGCGAGCAGAGGACCATCTTAGTCATTTGCAGGAAACATTCGACATTTTGAAAAAATATAATATGAAGTTGAACCCGGAAAAATGCGCATTCGGAGTAGGTTCTGGGAAATTTCTCGGGTTCATGGTCTCGAACAGAGGAATAGAGATCAACCCAGACAAGATCAAAGCTATCGAAGATATAAAAGTCGTCGACAGCGTCAAGGCCGTACAAAAACTCACAGGCCGGATCGCAGTTTTAGGCCGTTTCATATCCCGGTCGTCAGACAGAAGCCACCAGTTCTTCAATTTACTAAAGAAGAAGAACGAATTTTCATGGGGACCGGAATGCCAACACGCTTTAGAGGAACTTAAGAGGTACCTTTCTAGCCCACCTCTATTAAACGCCAAAAATGGGCGAGTTATTATACCTTTATCTCGCTGTATCGGAGATAGCGGTGAGCGGAGTCTTAGTTCGAGAAGAACAGGGTACCCAGTTCCCCATATATTATGTTAGTAGAACATTAGGGGAAGCTGAAACCAGGTACCCGCACTTAGAGAAGCTAGCACTAGCCTTATTAAGTGCTTCTAGGAAATTAAAACCATATTTCCAGAGTCATCCGATATGCTTAGTGACAACTTACCCGCTTAGGAATGTCATGCATAAGCCCGAGCTCTCGGGCCGATTGGCCAAATGGGCCATCGAGATCAGCGAGTACGATATCCAATATCGACCTCGAACCTCGATAAAATCTCAAGTACTAGCTGATTTTATCGCCGACTTCACACCGTCGCTTATTCCCCAAGTCGAAAAGGAACTCATGACTAAATCGGGGACTCCTTCGGGAGTGTGGACTCTGTTCACAGACGGAGCCTCGAATTCGAAAGGGTCGGGTTTAGGTATCGTATTAAAACCTCCGACCGGAAATACTATTAGACAATCCATCAAAAGCATAAAATTGACTAACAATGAAGCCGAGTATGAGGCTTGATTGCAGGTCTGGAACTAGCCAAGAACCTTGGGGCAGAAATAATTGAAGCCAAGTGCGACTCCCTCCTTGTGGTCAACCAAGTAAATAGGACATTCGAAGTCAGGGAGGGCCGTATGCAAAAGTATGTGGATAAGCTTCAAGTCACTTTGCACAGATTCAAGGAATGGACCCTACAACATATTCCCCGGGAACAAAACAGCGAGGCCGACGCTCTCGCGAACCTAGGTTCGACGGTCGATGATGAAGAGATCGACTCCGAAAAAGTCGTACAGTTGATGAGATCGGTGGTAGAAGAAGGCCATGCCGAGGTCAACTCGACAAGCTTGACGTGGGATTTGAGGAACAAGTACATAGAATACCTCAGCTCAGGCAAAGTCCCGCACGACCCCAAAGAATCGAGGGCATTACGTACAAAGGCAGCCCGATTTTGTTTAGCCAGCGATGGAACTCTTTACAGAAGAACCTTTGGAGGACCCTTAGCCATATGTCTCGGCCCCGGGGATACCGAGTACGTCCTGAGAGAGATACATGAAGGAGCTTGTGGCAATCATTCAGGTTCCGAATCATTAGTTCGGAAGGTAATCCGGGCTGGCTATTACTGGATCGATATGGAGAAGGACGCAAAGGAGTTCGTGCGCAAGTGCGGCAGATGTCAAAGACACGCACCGATCATCCACCAGCCGGCTGAAACACTGCACTCAGTTTTATCACCGTGGCCATTTATGAAGTGGGGAATGGATATAGTGGGTCCACTCCCTCGAGCACCAGGTAAGGCTCAATTTATCCTCTTTATGACAGACTATTTTTCTAAGTGGGTGGAAGCACAGGCTTATGAAAAGGTCAGAGAAAAAGAGGTGATCGACTTAATGTGGGATCACATCATCTGCCGATTTGGGATGCCTTCCGAGATTGTGTGCGACAATGGAAAGCAGTTCGTCGGCAGCAAGATAACCAAATTCTTCGAAGACAATAAAATCAAAAGAATATTGTCGACTCCTTACCATCCCAGTGGCAACGGTCAGGCAGAATCAACCAACAAAACTATACTTCAAAATTTGAAGAAAAGGTTAATCGACGCCAAAGGAAGATGGAGAGAGATGTTGCCCGAAATTTTATGGGCATATCGGACAACTGAAAAAACCAGTACCGGATCCAGTCCATTCTCTTTAGTGTACGGTGCCGAAGCTTTGATACCAGTCGAGGTGGGTGAACCAAGCGTCAGATTTCAATACGCGACCGAGGAGTCCAACCAAGAAGCTATGAATGTTAGCCTAGAACTCTTGGATGAAAGAAGAGAGGCTGCTTTAGTTCGAATGGCAGCTCAGAAGCAAAGAATCGAAAGGTACTATAATCGGAGAGCTCGACTTCGACACTTCAATGCAGGGGACTTGGTGCTCAGAAGAATCACCCCAAATACTTGAGACCCTAACGAAGGGAAATTGGGGCCGAACTGGGAAGGTCCCTACACTATACTGAAAATCACCGAGAAGGGATCCTACAAGCTGGGGACTTTGGATGGTAAACAACTGCCAAACAACTGGAATGTGAGCCACTTGAAGAGATACTACTGCTGAGGTATTTTACTTTGCCTTCTTTACTTTCTTTTCACCTCGTTTATCGATACTAACCTGTGCAGGGAAAATCGATATCGGACAAGTAATCGCTAAACATTAGGGCTGAAAGCACGCGCTGCACTTTTTTTTCCCTTCGACCGGTTTTGTCCCAATTTGGGTTTTTCGGCAAGGTTTTTAATGAGGCAGCTATATGTCGTACTACCATATTAAATTTTAGCTACATTTGTTTGTTCACTTCAATTTCGAGGGGCCAAAATAAAGATCGCTAGGAATTGATGTAAGGGTCAAACGGCCAGAAGAGCCGTACCCGAATAGAACGATCTGATTCGCCTCCGACCAATGATGATGTACAATTACACAAATACTAACAAGGTCGTTCGATGCCTACATTGTGTTATCAAGCCTAAGGGCTCTTCTTATTATCTCCGCATTATCAATAATCGATATTAGAGAAAGATATGCATCGAGACCAAGGGGAATAAGACCTAACAAGGCAAACCCCGAAACCGATAAACCGGGCTAAGGCCTTTTCAAAACTAAACAAGCACAAAGGGAATTAAGAACAATATGGGCGATCCCGGTCTACGGCCAAGGCCGAATCGAAATGAAAACTCTCGATCGGTCAAACCGATTTACGGCTAAGGCCGGTTCAACTTGAAATTTCTTATTCGGTCAAACCGATTTACGGCCAAGGCCGAATCAAATTAAAAACTCTTATTCGGTCAAACCGATTTACGGCCAAGGCCGAATCAAATTAAAAACTCTTGTTCGGTCAAACCGATTTACGGCTAAGGCCGGATCAACTTGAAAACTCTTATTCAATCGAAGCTTGAAATAGCAGGACTTCGAGTCAAAACCAAACTTATTTGATAAGGGTCCAAAAATTTTGCTAAGGCATGACCCCAATCCCTATAAGATTAATGGTTGAAAACGTAGCAAACGATAACTCGATTAAATCACTATGAATGAGGCCAAGGCCGAACTGGTTATCGCTTTGAACAAGGCTAAGGCCAAGGCCCAGCCAATTATTAATGTGTTTTGAATTTATCACAAGGCTAAAGCTGTGCTAATTATTAATTAGTCGGTCGCGATTTGTGATCCTAGCTAAGGCAGGATATTTCGACACATAAGAATCAAAGAAAAGGGAAACTTAAGATATATTTCATAGCAATCATCATACAAAGTGGGATTGTTACATCATTCGGACAGTAGAAAAGCATCAATCTGAGCCGTCTTCGAATTCTTCAGGAAACATTTTCCTTCTAATTTCATCCTCGACTTTCGATGCCTCTTCGACATCGGAGGACAAATCGAAACCACGGGCTTGAAGCTCCTCAAGAACGGTAAGGCGAGTTTGGCATTGAGTATATTCGGTCAGCGCCTTTGATTGCTCGTGAGCTACTTCAGCATCAGCTCTGTATTGAGCTATTAAATCATCGGCCTTGGCCCTGGTAGCATCAATTTCTAACTTTGCCTCCTGAAGTCGGTTGGCCAGGGCCGCCCGTTCTTGGTTGAAGGATTCAGCTTGGAGCCGATGGTATTCATTATCCTTAGTCAGGGCTCCGATTGTTTCCTGAGCTGCCGAGACTTGTCCTTGGAGAGTCGTCGCTTCTGCAGTTAGAAGCTCGGTTTTGATTCTCCAACTGCTCGCTTCGGCCTTTGCCCCGCCCAGCTCCGATCGAAGCTGGTCCAATCGGCTGTCCATTTGCCCCAACCGATCAACACAAGAGGCACGTTCTTTCCTTGCTAATTTCAGATCGGCTCGGAGATTCGCCAGTTCATTTTCAAGCCGCTGACGTCGTTCCCACTCTTGTGCCATTCCTTCTTTGATACGAAGGAACACTTCGTGATTAAGCACTGAAGACTGTGGAAAATTCAAACAGAAGACTTTCAGTATGGGAATGTGAACCAAAGTGTTGAATATAATCTAAGGAAAGCAGAAAAACTCACTTTGTTCAATGCTTGCTGAGATTCGTTGAACAAGCAAGCCCAGTCCCGGCGTTCATAGCAGCTTCTTCGGTTACCAAGCCGTGGAGGTAGCTTGCTATGCCTACCGGGGGGCCTAATGCTCGGACATCCTCGGGGATGGCAAGGGTTATCACCCGACTCCTCTCTGGGTTCGAGCTCGGTGCGAGGAACTTATCTACTAGCTTAATACCAGCCGATGTTCCACTTGTTTCGGCTGGGGGACTCCTTCTGGGGATTTCAAGGCCGTAAGTATCGGCCGATGGTACCCCGTCGAAGAATTCCTCGAAGATCCCTGCTGTGGCTGGCACCTTGCCCGGCATATGAGTCCCAGCATCTCGGATTGTCTCCAAGAAGGAAGGAGAATGCTCAATCTCGGGAATGTCCGAAGATCTTTGTGCAACCTCTTGCACATTAGCCCGACCTTCGGCCCTTGCCTCCTTTTCGATATTGACTGCTGGGGAGGCACCGGTTTCCTCCGCATCAGGCTCGGGGACTTCCAGAGGGGTTTCATCAAGTTCAGGACTCTTCGCCCCATCGGAGTCCCCACTCAGTTCGATAGCGGCATCGGGGGCTGTGATTTTGCGAGCCGCCATCTTCCTCCTACTTTTCTTCTTTTCGGGCTCAGCATGGTCGGGAGCCCTTGTTCTTTTATTTCCTCCTTCCTTCCCCGACGCGGGAAGGGGACAAGGAACTGTCCCACTAGTAACTGCCGACCTCAACTCGGCATCCATCGAGAGACCTGAAAAGCGTAAATTCCAGAGTATTAAGTGTTGGTACCGATTGTTTTGAGAAAGATTAATGTAGATGAAGCTTACCATGGTTCTTTGCCTCCCAGAGACCTTTCGATATTTCCCTCCAGGCCCGCTCGGTGTACGACCTCTGGGCCACGATTTTCCTGACCCAGTCCTTCAGGTCATTGATCGCGGCCGATGACTGGGAAGCGGCTGCACATGATGGTATATCAATTAAACATTGGAAGACAGTAATGAAAAGGGGTAAGTAGAGGAGCACTTACGTTTAAAGTTCCACTTCTCAGGGAACGACATGCTATCGGCAGGGATCAGATCGGAAGTCTTAATTCGAACATATCGGCTCATCCAGCCCCGATCCCTGTCTTCGTCTATGCTCGAGAACGGGGCCTTGCTGGCCCGTCGAGCTAGTTTGATCAGTCCTCCTCGGAACATTCGGGGACTGTACAATCTAAGCAGATGGTCGAGGGTAAAAGGATGTTCCCCCTCGACCTTATCTATGAAAAAACGAAAAAGATAGACTATACGCCACATGGAAGGGTGGACTTGAGCTAAAGTAACCTGATATCTCCTACAAAATTCGACAATCATAGGGTCTATGGGTCTTAACGTAAACGGGTAAGTATATACACTAAGATACCCCTCCATGTGTGTAGTAATGGACTCATTAGGGGAAGGTATTACTATTTCTTTATCGGTCCAATGGCACTCAGCCTTCACCCTATCAAGGTGTTTGAGGGTGATTGAACTAATATAATCTGAAACCGGTTCACCCCGACCGGGTACCGGAGATGGCTTCTCGACCTTGAAGTCAGTGCCTATGTAACATCCCACTGGCATGAAGGCCTTCAATGGAGGCTCCATAGAGGGCTCTTCAGTGCAGATGGGCTCAGCCTCTTCAACAGTTTGAGCGGGAGAAGTTTGCCTTAGAGGGACTGATTTGGAAGTTTTGGCCATTGAAATAGCAAGAAACAAAGGAGTTTAGAAGGCTTTCGATGAAGAAGACTAAAAGCTTTTTCTGCTCAAGAAGATCGAAAGAGACAAAGTGATTAATTGCGTGAAGACAAACAGACTGATCCAAAGAGGGAGGAAGTATTTATACTTTCTCAAAAAGCGGCGGCACGAAGCACGAGGTAAGCGGCATTAAATGCACGCATTTAATGCAATAAAAAGGTATAAAGTTCTGCAAAAGGCATGTAATGATTTCGTGCATCTACGGTTGTGTACATCACTACGCTACCGTCACACATAGGATCTTTTTAGGGATAAGCGATTTTGACAGCTGTGCTTCCGCGTCACGTTTAGCAAGAATATCGATCGCTTAGTCAAGAAGTTCGAAGGTTGATAACTCATGTCGTTTTTTGTCCTTGCTCTCCAATAAACGAGGGGACTATCTGTATTGGGTCGGATGCAATCGAGTAAAAGTTCGGACGGGGTATAATGTGAGACCGGGTCACCCCGGTCCGAAATAACAAGTCGGACACGTAGGCCGGTGCAGCCGAAATGGGATAATCGATATGGTCGGCCAGGGGATGCCTCGTAACACAGGATCGGCTTTGGACCGTATATCTCGCCAATCCCGGATATCTCGCCAGGAGTAATTTCTTCAACCGTTATAGCCGTTATGCCATCATCTTAGGATATTCAATCCCGTAATTAATGGGATTTGTCTTGTAATCAGCCTTTTACTTTATTTAGGACTCTTTCATTTACCTATAAGAAGGGCATTGGCCCCCCATTGTAAGGGACGACACATTCAGAGAGAAAAACAATATAATTCTACTATTATCCATTACTATCTCCACTGTTCATCAAAATACTTGCTTATTTCTCATAATTCATCATCAGTTGTTGGATACTTGTGGTTTGACTGTTCTCTTTTGCTTATTATACTTTAATCTTCTACGTCATATTTTTACACTGTATCGAATTGATTCACGGATCCTTAGCACTACGAACAAATTCAATTGTTATCGGTTTTAAGGGTAAACAAGGACCATAGTAATATTGCGATCATCTAGAAGCCACGCTGATGTGGGGTTAAAGGGACGTTCATCGTGCTAGCACACATTCGTCGAAACTAACGTTAACTTACTAAGTACAATATAATTTGTACCCTACTTACATTAGGCTTAATATGTATTTTGACAGGCCTTATGAAATGCCTAAAGTGTCTATTGATTTTCGTAAGTGTCATTATGTAATGTTTTATGCTACGACTTATTATGTATTAGAATATAATTTGTACTAAGCCCCTATTTGAACCATTGTTATTCTTTTAATCTATGCAGATACAATTGCTCATGCTAGTAGTGGTAAGACGAGCTAGGTTGCTATTAGATCTAGCTTCAATACTTTTTGTCATCCAAACTCCTATTATTAATAGGTAATAGTCAACAGTGGCGTAGCTAGAAATTTTCCTAGAAATGTTCAACTTTAAACAAGTTAATAAATTTTTTTATCGATAAATGATATAAAACTATTTGAAAAAGAGTCAAATAGACTTCATTGTGGTCTCCGTTTAGTTTTGGCAAATAAAATGGGAAAATAACTTTAAACTCGTGAACAACACATCACTTTGAACACCCTCGATCACTAAACTGCCTTACTCAACTATATTAATGGTGTTCAAAATATAATATAAATAACCATATAAAATAGTGTTTGACTTATATACGCAATATAATTTTTCAACGAAGAATGTTCACCTTAGCATAGTGTGTACGTCACTGATAGTCAGAGACATCTTTTATAAGCCGGGGTGTGTCCCCATAGATACGGATCCAAAATTTGAACGTTCTAAATTTTCAACTATCACAAGTTAATATACAATAATAATCAGACAAAACAACAATAACTGATTTGGCAAAAGTGATACTTTCAGCAATTAGAAAATTTATTTATTTGGCTGGTTTGTTTTCAAAAGAAAAAAGGAAACAAAAAAGTTTCTGCAAGTGTTGTTTCGTGAAAAAAACAAAACAACACTTTGAACACCCTCGACCACTGAACTGCCTTACTCAACTATATTAAAGGTGTTCAAAATATAATATAAATAATCATATAAAATAGTATTTGACTTGTATATGCAATATAATTTTTCAGTAAAGAATGTTCACCTTAGCATAGTGTGTACGTCACTCATAGTCAGAGACATCTTTTATAAGTCGGAGTGTGTCCCCATAGATGCGGATCCAAATTTTGAATGTTCTAAATTTTCAACTATCACAAGTTAATATACAATAATAATCGGACAAAACAACAATAACTGATTTGGGCAAAAGTGATACTTTCAGCAATTATAAAATTTAATTTATTTGGTTGATTTGTTTTCAAAAGAAAAAAGGAAACAAAAAAGTTTCTGCAAGTGTTGTTTCGTGAAAAAAACAAAACAACACTTTGAACACCCTCAGACCACTGAACTGCCTTACTCAACTATATTAAGGTGTTCAAAATATAATATAAATATGATAGAAATAGGCATATAAACGCAACGGAAGTAATCACCCAAGACCAAATAATCTTACATGTAAACTAGATAAATATAATCATTAACGAGATAGAAATACTAACCTCTTGAAGTTACTGCACAAATCTTCAATGATATTCACGCTATTCAGGTCTACGGTCTTCTACTGTGTATCCTGAATTTCTACCGAACGTGATACTTGAGTGGCAAGTATTTTTGTTCAAGAAAAATAGTATTTTTTTGTTCAAAATTCGGCCATCCAAAGAAACAAACCTGTTAGAGTTTTTGTTTCTTCTTGTTCATGTTTTTTAGGTGTGTCTAAGACCAAAAGCGTTTTGGAGTCTTATTCCTACTAAAAACGTGTAGCCAAAAATGTGTAGGAGTTTACTACGCACCAAAAATGTGTAGCAGTCTCCTAACCCACCAAAGATACTATTTTCTTATTTAATTTCCTTGTTCTAGAATATTCAGGCACAGTAGGGACCATAGATTCAATAACGAGGCTTCCTATTGTGGTATTAATTCGGAATATGAATGAATTAATCCTACCACAATAAATTACAATTTATTCCACTAGAAAATTATAATTGCACTCCTCAGTTTAATTTCGAAATCATTCATTAAAACTTATTTAACTCCCCGTGTTAAGATTACAAATACCAATCAGATAAATTAAATTACTGACAATTTAATTCATCGACTAATTTAATCCTTTATACTTCCGCTTAATTTATTTCATGTGACGGATACAAAATCCACCTGCAGGGTTTTCACACGAAAACTTTCAAGCATCCATAAAGGGGTATCATCAATCTCTATGGTCAAGACACGGATTCTATCAACTAATTATTATTTCACAAATGCACTTTGTCATTATTCAATTTACCAGGAATACATTAACTCGCAGTTGAGTCGTACCTTTTAATAAATCAAAATAATGAACGAAGCACATTGATCATAATAATTATATCAAGATTAAGAGTATAAGAACATTCAATGAGCTAGAGAGGTAGTTTTATATATTCAGCACAAAAACACTTATCTCTACTTGGTCCGTTCAATACACAAAAATGTACTAGCATAAGAAATCGGAACTAAACCATTCCCATAATCAAGATAGATTATAATTTAATCTTATGCTACAATCATCAAGATGCTTTGCCCAGTTTCATCTTTGATTGTGAACATTAACTTTATAACTTATAAGAACCGACAATTTAATCTTCCGCGCATGAGCTAAAGCTCCATACACTAAATCGTCTACTATATAAGTAAAGGGCACACTTATGAACAAATGATCTATTTGAATTAAGACTTCATTGAATTGAATAAATAAATAGATAAATAATTGTTTCAATAAATAAAACATAATACTATAATCAAACCACATGGTTAATAGTATATCCTAACAAAATAATCATATAAAATAGTATTTGACTTGTATACGCAATATAATTTTTCAGCAAAGAATGTTCACCTTAGCATAGTGTGTATGTCACTCATAGTCAGAGACATCTTTTATAAGCCGGAGTGTGTCCCCATAGATGCGGATCCAAATTTTGAATGTTCTAAATTTTCAACTATCACAAGTTAATATACAATAATAATCGGACAAAACAACAATAACTGATTTGGGCAAAAGTGATACTTTCATCAATTAGAAAATTTAATTTATTTGGCTGGTTTGTTTTCAAAAGAAAAAAAGAAACAAAAAAGTGTCTGCAAGTGTTTGTTTTGTGAAAAAAAAAAAAAACAGTGAAATTAAAAGTATACAATTGGATACGAGCCTTCATCAATTATTCAGGAACATAGCTTAAGTTGGTTCCTTCTTCGCTAATTGAAAGCTAGACTCACATGTCTGCTTATGAAGATTATGGCTTCCTCACTTGATCTTCTTTCTAGCCTTTGATTTTGATTTGACTACTGAAAAGGAAGCCGGACTAACAACTGATTTTAATTTTGAATTCCAAGTTAAAAATAATTATATATTTAATAAATTTTTTAGTACAAATATAAAGTTCAGATAAAAGTTACTGATTTCCCGAAAATCCATACCCAATATATTCACCCTTATGTTCCAAATGTTTTTATTCTTACATGTACGTCTTCAGAGGTTCCATTACACACTTGTGGGAAGATCTAGTTATGTGCATAAGCCATTGATTTCATGTTACGTTTTTATTTATGTTTATACACATGTTTTGGGCTTATACCCAACTTTATATTTTCATTATTGTTTAACCTAAAAAATAATTTTTTGTGATCAAAGCAATTAAATAATTATTTGGAGTTACTAACAACGGATTTATTTTACTTTTTCAAATATAAATGTTATGAAAAATGAACATATATTAAAAAGGAACAAATTAAGAGATAAAAGTAAATAGAAATCTTAACGAATTTTGTAGCCTTTCTTCCTTATGAACTCAATAATAATTTGCCAGAAATGGAAAGCGAAGATTAAACTACGTAATTGAGAGAATAATTAAATAATATTCAATGGGAATGCAAGATATGAAATGAGAGTTTAAATAGTAATCCTATTCGTAACTGTTCGCATTGTCTAGTTCATGCCCGTTACAGTCATTCATTATATTAATTGTGCATTATGTAATTGATGAAGAAGTAATAATAAATCTCATATAATCCGGAATTAATTGATCATTTTCTTATTCGTGCCTATAATGACCCTTTCCATCATACCCGAGATTATTCTCTTATGTTTAGTTCTGAGATTAACATGTACGGTATGACTTATTCAACTCCAAAAGTGTTTCACGTATCATCTCTATACGTCATTCTTCACTTTGCTGACACGTGTCGTCATTTAATCGACCTAATATTTCAATGACTTGCAAGCCATTATCAGATATTTTATTTCATTTGCCGAAAACAAATATTTAAGTACTGGATAGATGGCAAACGTTTATATATCATATCAAAGATAAAATAATAGGAAGCAAATCAAATCAGAGATATGGAAAATTAGAAAAATGATAAAAGCTTTGATAGTTCTAAAAGATAACATATCAATTAACATATACCTAATTAATAATTTTCTTCAAAAACATGAAGGCACGTCATATTAATCTCATAGAAATGGTCGTGCAGAGCATTTACAATTTCAAGTTGCAAACTTTGTATCCTTATATTAATGAACATTATAAATAGGAACAGAAAATGTGTTTTCTTTCACCCACATTTAAGAAAAAAAAGATAATTCATTTGCAATATGTCGAAAGCAGTAGCACTAGTTATTGTATTATTTTTGGGACTATTCTCTGGCCATTGCTATGGCCAACTTCGAGTTGGATTTTACAAAGGAATAAAATGTGGGCAAAAAGATGTTGAAGGTGTTGTCCGAGAGGTTGTAAAATCATGGCATTTTACAAAGGATAAAACTATTGCAGCTGCTCTTCTTCGTATGCAGTTCCATGACTGCTTTGTTAATGTAAGACTACTACCTATGCATTTTCTTAGCTTACTCACGTAAGAGAGGCGGATATAGAATTTTTAGTATTTTTGGTTGCGAATGTGAAGTATGACTATATTCGGTACGACATTCGTTTGATTTCATATGAATGTGTTTGACTATACACGAAGTTTAAGAAATAACGACACATTTTTGAAACTTATGGTTTTAAATATGACAATGACATTTTCATCGCTATAAAATCATATTATTGAGGGTCCAAATAGAAAGTTTAACGTTAAATTACTATTAAATTTAAAAGTATGTCATTCTTTTTTAAACTGACTAAAAAAAAAAGATTAATAAATAAAGTGAAATAAAAAGTATTTCTTTGTGATGACAATGTGCTTTGAAATAATATAAAGATTTTTAAAAATTTGCAACTATATATATGTAGCTAAAGCTAACAAAAAAGGAATTCTTTTCTCTTCAACAACAACAACAACAATAACAATTTCAGTATAATCACACAAGTAAAGTCTGGAGAGAGTAGTATGTATGTAGACCTTACCCTATCTTGTAAAGGTAGAGTGACTATTTCCGAGAACCCTCGGCTCAGAAAAGCATAGTCACAGTATGATTGATAAGATATACATAAATGAAGAAGCCATGTAAAACAAAGCAATCACAACAACATGATAATAAGATAACCAAAGCTAAAAAGACAATCGATAGTAATAGAGATCTATACAATCTTTTTCTCTTCGTGAAATTAATATTTGTGGTATTATTCTATTATCTTTTATTGGGCTAATGTTATGTACATGATATGAATATAGGGTTGTGATGCATCAATTCTATTGGATGGAAACAACAGTGAGAAAAAAGCAGGAGCAAATAAAAGTGTTAGGGGATATGAACTCATTGATGCTATAAAACAAGCTTTAGAGACAGAATGCCAAGGCTCAGAGGTCTCTTGTGCTGACATTATTGCTTTGGCAACTAGAGATGCTGTTCTCTTGGTAAATTACATTCTATTTCATCACTTTTAATCATCACTTCTTCATTATCACTTCCATCTTCTGAAATTTTTTATTTTCATCAAATTACATTCTATTGCTCCTTAACTTAGGTATTAGCAGTCGTTTTCAGCTGTTGTTTTCCCTCTCAAGAACAGTTAAGTTTGCCGAGTTGTCCACGGATGCTGTTACAAGCAAAGGCGGATCTAGGATATCTAGAACATGAGTGGACCATAAAAGAAAGGAGGGAAAAAAAGTGTAAAGTGAGAATTGATCCTTGTTTCTTTGAGTAAATAATTAAGAATTGAACCTAGTGCACCATTCAACCTTTATGGAGCATAGGCGCACATACATAATATTGGACGAATTCTGAAAAATATATACATAAATTACCTAACTTGGCGAAGGGACTATGAGTTCACGTGCCACATAATTGAGGCTATAGATGCCCCTGGTTACAAGTATTCGAGATAATTAATGAGTTGAAAGATTAACGTTTTAATAGTTCCGTGCACTAATAGTGTAACTGTTTATAAAAACAAATATATATAATATGTAACTTGAAAAATAAAATAACTAAATTGGATTTTTTTTTTCTTGTGACATGCACCCCTTCCCGGTGGTATTAGGGGTTAGTCCGGTAGTGTTTTTCTTGTTCTTAGATTGCTAGTTTTACGTGTTGTTTTCTTATTACCTTCCACATCGATTTCTTAGTATCTTGCTGCGGTCAATATGCTTGTTGCTACTACTTCCTTCCATCTATCTTCTGGCTCTTAGTTTGTTATTACTATCTTTCTTGATCTTGTTGTTGATATTGCTTGTTTCTACCGTTTCTTTCCATCTTTCTTGAGCTGAGGGTCTATCGTAAACAACTTTCTCTACTTTCTCAAGTAGGGGTAAGGTCTGCGTACACACTACCCTCCCCCGACTTTACTTAAGGGTATTCACTGAATTTATTATTGTAGTTGTTGTGACATACACACCCTGATACCAGTTTTGATTATAAAAATGTAACAGAGCGGAGGAAAATGGTACAATGTAGAAACAGGACGAAGAGATGGGAGTGTTTCCCTTGCATCAAATGTCAATCTTCCTGGTCCATCCATTTCAGTCTCTGATTCCATCAAAGTTTTTGCCAGCAAAGGGCTTAATGCAACAGATATGGTTTATCTTCTAGGTAACTTCCAATTTTTTCTTTCTGAACGTTCTTTTTTTAAATTTATTATATATATATATAGTCAGAGACCAACCCAGGATTTGAAGGTCACGGGTGCACTAGTGAATTCAACCAAAATGTGCTTTGTATCTAGGGTACCTCTGCTAATATATCACTATTTTCTAAAAAATATATATATGTATACATGGCCTCTTGGTATAACATAGTTCTGCCTTTGTATATAGCAATAATATCTAGATCAGTTAGTCGTATCTCCAGTATTTCACCACATACTTGTCACCTTCTATCAACATGGGTATCAGTAACTTTACCCATACCCACCTGGTCTTAGATAGATGAAAAAAATATTACCTAACATTATTTGCTTTTACTGATATTTTAATCACAGTCTCCCATGATTTACATCCGCCTTTATTGACCGTTAGTTCCACACCCTTTTGAATGTTCTTTATTTTTCCAATCCTTCATTTTATTCCGCATTTTCTTATAACATGCATCGAGCCAGTTTGCGTACACCTCAACTATTTCATTAGATGAGAAAAAATCACTTAATATTTTTTCGTTCATTTTATTGACCGATAGGGAACACCCTTGAACGCTTTAAAACGTTCTCTATTTCAAGAATTAATAATTAATTTATGGTTTTTAATCCCAGGTGGACACACTGTTGGAACTGCTCACTGCTCAAGCTTCCAAGATAGGCTATACAACTACAAGAAAACAGGTGGTCCTGATCCAGCCATGAACAAATTGATGTTATTCTCATTAAGAATAAAGTGTCCTAGAAGTTCAAACTTTGACAATTCTGTTCCTCTTGATATGGGGACTCCATCAGTTGTTGATAACTCATTTTATCAACAAATTAAATTGGGAAATGGGGTTCTTGAAATTGATCAGCAAATAGCATTAGATCCATTGACAAATAAAACTGTGGATGATATAGTCAAAGGGTCCGATTTTTACACTAAGTTTGGAGAGGCTATGGTGAAATTGGGAAGAGTTGAAGTACTCACTGGAACACAAGGAGAGGTTAGAAAATCATGTAGGGTTGTCAACAACAACAACAAGAAGCCATTCATTTTATTTTAGGGATCAATTAGCAAAATTATTTTTTGGAAGGGGAACAACATAAATCTACTAATGATTTGTTGTGTGTTGTTTTGTGTATTTTATTTCTTGAGGGGGTGGGTCAAGAGGAGACTCTTCCTTTAATGATTCTTTGGCATTTGAAATTTGAGTATTGTTGTAATGTTGTTTCTTATTTTATGAATTCTTTTTGTTTCTATGTATTGAGTTGTTTCTACTGTTTAAACCTGTTGAGAATTGTTTTCTTGAACCGAGAGTATTTCGGAAACATCCTCTTTAGCTCCACAAGATAGGGGTAAGATTTACATATATTTTATCCTTTTCAGATTACACTGGGTATGTTACTGATGTTGTTTATGTACTGATTTGTAATATGATTCTTACTGAAACTATTTTTTCAGATCAATGAAGCAAAAGGGAAATGTTATTCTTTTCTACTTTTTCTAGTTTTGACGTCATGCCATTTTTCTTCTCTTGTTTTATTTCTTTTCTTTTCTTTTGGTTGGACACAAGGAAAAATAAAAAATGAGTGGCTAAATACTGATTATAAGTTATAACAAAGTTGGTCAACTGTTATAACCTCTTTGGATTTAGACAGCAGACTAAAAGTGCATATTAATAGGAAACTTGTAAAGACAAATGAATAGAAAATAATCAGGAAATATCATAGTAGTAAGATTACCAGCAAACAAAAAAAGAATGAACACATTACCTACGAATCTTTTTTGCACATGAGTACTGAATTCCGAGGTGAAGTTTTATTTAGAAATTCGACGAGCAACAATGAGATCCTGGGATGAAAGACCAGCCTTGATCTTCTGAACAGTAGTAACATCAGTCTTGAATGACTTAGCAACAATAACAATGAGATCCTGGGATGAAACACCAGCCTTGATCTTCTGAACAGTAGCAACATCAGTCTTGAATGACTTAGCGAGAATCTGATTATCGGTAGTAGTAGCAAACAATGTTGTAGAGGAAGTGAACCAGTTAGAATTTGCACTACCAAATGCAGAAACAACTGTAGCTGATTTATTCCAATCACAATTGTATTGATAATGTACTAGTCCTTTTGGAAACATAAACAAGTCCCTTAATCGTAAAGTCCGAGCGTGGAGCTTGTTAGTACTGTCCGCCAAACCTACTTGCAGACTTCCTTGCACCACGAATAAGAGCTTGGCTGCACAAGGGTGGGTGTGGGGCGGGTTCACACCCCCGCCAGGGAACTGAAGGACAGCAAGTGAAGTACCCTGGCCATCTAAAGCTGGAAATTTTGCCATGCCCGCCTTTGTCACTTTGAAGTTTGTGATAATGCTGCCAAATATTCCGCACATGCCAGTGAAGGTGAAGAAATTTCCATCTAGTGTGTCTCCAGTCCGATTTTCAAGAACACTGAACTCGGTCAAGATATCTGGATTGCCTGCAAGAGCCATCCAAGAACTAGTAAGAATAGCAACAACAAAGACGAGAACAATTTTTTGTGAAGCACGAGGCCATTTTTGCTCTTCTGAGGAGGGAGGGTATGAGATGAAGGTAATTGGACTTGGAAATTTTTTGGGAAATCCACAGTTTTTAGCCAGCGGGAAATGTATATTTGTTGTAAATTACTATATAATATACATATTTTATGCATAATTAATGTATATTTTTTGTATATTTGGCCAGCAGTTGTAATTATTTTCGGCTGACCGGCCAAATGTGTTAAATGCCGAAAACTTTTAAGAGTATGATGGTTATATTTTTACGAGCCCAGAGTCTAGCTTTGTAGAAAGAAAACCAAAATTTGCTGGAAGATCCAGGTGGTCATTGACATTACCTAAGCTTGATCCTTATTTATTCTCTTTGCTACATATGGCAGAAACTAAAATAAAGTTCACAACATGAGTTAACTTGCTGAAGCAGTCTGAGAGTTGGTAGAGATTAGAAATAAACATTTTATCAGTTTCCCCTCCACAACTAAAGGGTTAATTCTATTTGAAGATTTATAATTATCTTAACAATCCACCAGCAATATATTACATTTATTTGTGCGGAGAAATGAACCTTGGGCCTAACTCGTCAAATCTATGAATACAGATGTCAAACCATACCTTGGTTAAGCTTGACCATTGGAGGCGTTGGAGAAGCCAGCAAAAACATTTGAATAGGACCTGGTAAGGTATGCAAAATTGGAAACTGGTGGTAGAGCCGGAATCCTTTCCCCTTTCCTCAAAAGCTCTTGCAAATTTAGCCTCTGTAAGGTCAACACAGCCCGCGATTCCTTCCATATAAAAGCAAGCAATTTTTCTTCGATTACAAAGAGCGAACCAGGTTTTGAACCAGGATATCTGAAACCGTACCCATTAGCAATACCTTCACCCATAAAAGCATGCTTAACATCTAGAGGGTTGCATTCTCCATCAGTGCTCCAAGGGAATGGATCATTTGAAGGCTCGTCGATATTCACTATAAACATAGCTGAGCCATTAGGATGCAAAACATAATGTGTACCTTCTAATATCTTGGTCGCGATAAGTAACTTCTGCCCTTGGGACTCCTCATATGACAGTAAAAGAAGAAACAATGCCTTTCCGGGCTTGTCATCCGAAGGCCTCCCAGGAGGCCAACCAAAAGTTCCTCCCCACAGACCAGCATATTCTTTGCCCGCTTCCGACGCCCGCATAGGCAACTTATAGAGAGCAAATCTACTTTCGTGCATATTTGGCCAAGCACGATAAGAGGATAACTTCACAGTTGAAGCATGTAATGTTAGCCCTATTGCATCCCCTGGTTGCAGGAATTCGTGAAGCTGGGCATGCTTACTGCCGTGGCCAGAGGAATTCTTTTTAAGGAGGTCAAGCTTGCCATTGATTGAGTCTGACTTCTTGAGTATATGTTTCAGACTCTGTCTAACATATTCAGCAATCGTCTTCCTCCTGGTGCACCGACTCCTACTCTCATCAGCAGTTTGTGATGCAGGACCGCCACTTATCAGATCAAGATTCTGTCTGAACTCATTCAATCCAAAATGAGTAGGACGGGAAGGCAACTCGGAACCAGCCTTCCAGATGGTTAAACCACCACCATCGTACATTTGCATAAGTAGAGATCTTCTTTCATACAAGAGTTCCATATCCTCTCGTAAAGCAGCCTCCTCTACTCTCAGAGGAGGAAATAATATGACATCATTAGCATCTGGCAGCATTTGACGAACTTGGTTAGTAACTGTATCAAGCAACTTTCTCCTATCAACAAATGCAAGCCGGCCAAAGGGCACTACTGTTGCATGCTGTCCCGTTACCCTTTCTGACCTAGAAACCCCACTACTTGACCTGCATATCTTCCGTGAAACCTCATTCTCTGAAGGATGAATAAAGCTCTTGCTTTGGAACAACTTACCCCCACCACTCTGCTGCCGAGGCTCAACCTCTAACAGAAGTGCATTGCAAGTCTTGTCGACCTTCTTGAGTGAACCAGGATAAACATAATCAGTTCCTTTCTCCCTACCGTGGAGGAAAAACGCAGCGAAGCCCTCAAAATCAGAAACAACTTCAAATACAGGTGACCACAAAATCGGCCCTTCTTCAAGGCCTAAAGGACCGAGTTCTTGGGGAATGATTCGACAACCAACCACCGATATGAAACCAGGCATAACATAAACAACATTGCCAAGCTCAGGATTTTGATGAACCCAAATACCAAGCAAAGGCTTTATCCCTACAAGAAAGCGACAAAGCGCCTTGTAGGAACAGAGTCCCTTTCGCCATTCAACGAGGTCCCTATGAGGAACCACCCCAAGCATATTGCATTGTGAAAACCAAACCTTATCGGAGGCAGCTAAATCATGCAGGTTTCTACAGCATAAACCAAGATTACATACATCCCTTGGTGTAAGTGATCTACTTACTATTGCAAACACGTCATCAGGCAGTGCTAAAAGCAAGCTAGACCCACAAACATCAGGCAACATAGTACCACTTCTTTACCTCTCAATAGGGAATTCAAGATTTTGCTATAACTTCCAAATTCATAACACAGAGTTCCTTTTTTTTTTTTTTTTTTTTTTTTTTTCCCAATATTCGACTTAGCTGGTAGACCAGTTCTATGTCCTTTTTCTTTTTTTGCTTTTTTTTTTTTTTTTTTTTTACATACACAAGAATGCTAAAAAACTAAAGAATGATCAAAACTGCCAGCAGCCCATCAAAAAGTCATTACTTAAGAAGGGTAATAATCAGTGATACCTCTCAAAAATAACTACTTTCTCAATTGGATTTCAAGATGTAGATACAAACTTCACCAAAGAACCCTGCTTTCTTAATTGGGATTCGAGATTTTGCTACAAACTTCACAAACGAACCAAACTTTCTAAACTGGGATTCAAGATTTTGCTACAAATTCACAAAAAACCCCTACTTTCTTAATTGGAATTCAAGATTTTGCGACAAACTTCACAAAAGAACCAAATTTCTTAATTGGGGTTAAAGATTTTACTACGAAATTCACCAAAGAACCAAACTTTCTTAATTGGGTTTCAAGATTTTGCTCCAAACTTCACCAAAGAACCCTGCTTTCTCAATTGGGATTCAAGATTTTCTTACAAACTTCACATAAGAACCAAACTTTCTTAATTGGGATTCAAGATTTTGCTACAAAATTCATCAAAGAACCAAACTTTCTCAATTGGGTTTCAAAATTTTGCTACAAACTTCACCAATTTGTCAACCATAAGGGACTGCAATTCACTAAAAACATAAGAAACCCCTAAAAAGCAAATCAAGATCTAAAGACCCAATTGACTTTAGTAGCCATAGATCTTATTGAACTTTGTGAGATCACGCAAATTTTGACAAGTCGTCCATTAATCAGTCATCACCAACCAAAACATGAATGAGATTTTCCCCTCAAAAGCCAATGATGATGAAGAAGAAATGTGTGAGGCTTTCTTCTTGAAAAGGACAAAACAAGCTTTGGAATTGTCTTTTAAACAAGGAGGGGGTTTTGGGGGGGGGGGAGTCCACAAGGATTACAGTGACAGCCACAACCAGCTTACTAATGTTGAATTATGAACTGAAATTTGGAATCCTTAAATCAACAAGTCAAAGCAACCGAGCTCACAAAGATTGTCCAAAATGGATGAAAAGAGAGTGAAGAAAGAGGGGGAAAAAAATATAAAGGCATAATTAATAACTAAAAACCCTTTAAACTAGACACTGTTTATTTGGAGAAAAGTCCCAAAACAGTCTCTTTCGACTTTAACTCAAATTAGTTTTATTTATTTTTCACATGAAGCACTAATAATCCAAAATATATGGGATTTTTCAAAAAATATTTTTCATAGGAAAATATTTTCCTAAAAAATGAGTGATTATTATTTATTTTTTTTTATTTGATTGATGAGTGAAAAGAAATATCTGAAATTTTTTTAATGTTTGTTTAGAGAGTAAAAAATATCTTTTAAATTTTTTTTTTATTCTACTTTTCTTATCCCCTCCTCTTTCTCCCAAATCCCCATGTTTCCCGTGCTCCCCTTCCTCCTCCCCTCCCCTCTCCCAACTCCAATTACATAATGTTTTCAAGATTCTATTTTCTTTAATAATTTAATTATTATTTTTAAACTTTACACAAATCCAAGGAAATTAATATGTTGCTTTACCTTTTTTCGCAAAAACGACGTTGAAATTTGTGTTACAACAACTAAAAAAATATTTTTTTTTGGTTGAAAATGAAAATACTCTTTGTACAAACATGAAAAAGTACTCATATTGTTAAAATGAAAGAAAATACTTTTTACCACATCATTTTATTGAAATGAAAGAAAATACTTTTTCTACATTATAAAAAAAAAAGAATTAACACAAATAGCTGCCTACCTAACTGCTTAAATTAAAAATAGTCGATGGAGGTATAATATATGTATAATTTATGTATCGTATGCGTATAATTATGTGTAATAAATGTATAATCTTTGCATATGGCTAGAAAATATAAACAATGAAGAAAAGATTGAAGAAAAGGGTGTGGAAGGTTGAAGAAAACTTTTGGAAAATATTTTTTCTTCTTGACAGGGAAAATGCTTTCCTCTAATTGGAGGAAAATGAGTTCATGAGAAAAATATTTTCTAAATTATTTAAGCCAACCAAACATGAGAAGATTGAAAAATATTTCTTCGGAGAATATTTTTTTCATATCAAACACGGAGACTAAAAGTGTATCACTTTGTTAAAAAATATGGACTATTAATGCTCCATGTGAAAGAAATAGAACCAATTTTAGTTAAAAGTTCAAAGATACTCAACTAATTTGGGCTTTTTCTCGTTTATTTGCACCTAAATTATTTGCAGTCCTAATTGCTTTGGACTTAGATTATTATGTTGACGTGACAGAAAATTTCAGAAAAGGGTCAAAAATACTCTTTAAATATGGGAAACAGAATAAATTTACTCTTATTTTAAATTGGCTAAATACATTAACAGACACTCAAATTTAGTATAAGCTGGTAAGTGGTGGTGCAAAAGAGCGAGTCGGGTAGAATATAGGACAATAAAAAATGAATAAATTATTCGATCCGACCCACATTAAACACGAATAAAAACGAGTTAATTGGCGGATAATATGAATAATCATGTTATCAATGACTTTATTAATGTAATCACTTTTGAAAGAATTTCTAGTCTCCCAAACTTAAGAAACTTTCAATTTAAGGCTTAACACATATAAAAGTTAAACCCATTAAATATTCATTAATTATTTATTTTTTAAATATATAATATAATTCTTTTCTATAGTTAACTTATTTTTTAATAATTTATTATTTAATTTATGTTTTAGTAAATAATATAGATGACTAGCTGTTTTCCGATAAATACACCCTCCAACTTTGAAAGTGCACGTATAAACGCTTCTAACTTGACACATATGTATCTCGTTGACATCACAACAGACCTGACACAGTGCGTGTGTTGTCCTCACATTTGAGCGCGTGAGATGTAATAATTGCTCTCCTCAACCCGATAGAGGCAAAATTTCTTCACTCTCTAATAATTGCTTTATTTTCTCCCTATATTTATTTATATTTATTATACCATAATAGGAATAAAGAGAACATAATAAAATTAGAACAAATCCAAAAATATAGATAGCAAATTAAACATTCAGTCGAATTGCTTTAAAATCAGAACCACCAGCGGCACCATCCTCTACTCAAGTCACTAATTAACACACGTAGGAGTGCGTGTAACGCACGCATTATACCTGTCGAAAATATATGTTTATGAATTTAACTTTATACAAGCAAAGGTGTATGTACGTGCGCTCTTAAAATTAGATTGCTTACTTGCCAGCTGAGATCAAATTTAAATATAAGTTAATGTATTATATCTTTTAAATTTAGTTACAAATATGCTCTTATCATAATGGAATAGTCTAAATTGTCCCTCAAACTATGAGAAATATAGTCCTAAATATGTTCTTAGTATGAGTGAATCTGACTCATATTTGCCCCCTCAAAATAACAGACTTTCAATATATACATACATACATATATATATATATATATATATATATATATATATATATATATATATATAATACATAATTATCCTCTTTAACTTGATCTTTTCTTTAACTGCACACCTTAATTTTACGGGAAACTTATAATTCTCCTGAACTTCTTTGAAGTAAAATTATTATCATCCTACGTGATTAAGATCAGATTTTAATTGGGCGGTAATATTGACGCACTACACGTGTATTACCAAGTCATTTTTCTTAATTACTAAAATGTAAATTTTTTGTTTTATTTTTTTACTTTTCTCCCACTATATTCTATTGATCATATTTTCACCATTTTGAACCACCAAATAACCATATAAGTCCACCGACGTCTAATTGAAAAATCAATAAATCATACGAAGCTTGTTTGTAATACCCTATATACTAATAAAAGCATACAAGTATTTAACTTTAAAAAAAAAATAATACAAGACAAATTGGAAAAAAAAATGTTTATATAATGAAGGGATGAAATTAATGGGCCGTAACCCATTTGGCCCAAAGTGGCGTGAGATAGAAAAGAGGGAAATTGGGATTCTAAGATTTTATTTCGATGTATAATTGTAAATTACAGAACTAGTGGATGGTAACACTAAGCTATAAATTGATTTATAGATTCATACACGAGCTGAGCAATTCGGATCTGACTGGAAGTTAAGCTTTGGTGAGTTGACATCAAGAGGTGGATAGGAACTTTATTGCAATTTGTATTTTCATAACTTACATGATTTATACATGATTTTTAATATGAATATGTTATCGATTATTCTGAATTAACATGAGGAACAAGTCCTTTGCTCGATATGATACCGAAATAATTACTTGAGATGATTACAGTTGTAATAAATATTCTCACTGTTACTAGATATATTTTACCGTTACTTGAGATATGATTAACGTTACGGGATGAAATTACATGATTTGATAAGAACTAAAATGCCCTATACTGTTTTAAAAGTATTTTGATACGAGTATCGACGGATTATAAAGACAAGTATAAACGGGAGGAGACTTTGAAGGATCCTGTAGCTAAGTACTAGTTCGTTAGACCTGGTGCGTCTTGTATTTATGGATTACCGATTACAATTAGAACCCTCGCTAGTTGGAAGATAGAACTAGCATACAGTTACAGCTTTTCCTTGAGTAGGGACCTACAGTTATATTTGACTCTTTTTACGAAGAGGTCCATACAATGATACAAATTACATGATACTTTCTTGGAAATCTCTCAAATATAAAGAATTGATATGAAACAGTGCTTACTGAATTTATTACCGAATTGTTAAATTGATTTCTGTTACTGGAAACACATGTTAAGAGTATTATTGTTTATTATTTATGAAAAAGGGCATTTATTCATGATATTTTCTGATTACTACACAAGCTTGTTTTCTTTCTTGTCCCTATAAGAACGATTGTGGTTAAGCGTTATTACTCACTGAGCTAGTGTTGCTCCCTAACGCACACACAAATATACGTGGCCGACAAGTAATATAGGATTTGGAAGTCCAAATATCGTACCCACATGGACTTATATCAACTACTCACTAACACACCAATATCGTTATTCAGTCAAGTTAAATTCAAGTTCATGAGTTTAATTCTGCTAAACTACAATTCTAAGTAATAACTAAATTATCAAGGAACTAGTTGATTATGATTTATTCAGTAGAGACAAATATTCCAGGGTTGTGACCGATTTACCAATCATATTGTGTTCGAATTAACTCTCCCTTTCATATAATTCACTCATGGCTGCTAATTAATTGATAAATGCTCTCATAGCCTTCTCCCGAAGTACTTCTCACCTATTCTCAATAGATTAACGCCTATATTCCTATAAAATCGATCTATTAAGAACGCAATAAGATCATGATATTTAAGTAAGCACAGTGATTAGGTATATTCCTATCCTAACTACAAATCTGCTCCCCCTAAGGGTTAAGATCATGCTCTCTTCAACTCTTCTCTAATCTAAACACGGCTTTCCCAAGCATAGCATAGATAGTAAATAGAACCTAACTGCTGGCCAGACAGTTAAGCAATTAAACGCAGAATTGAAGAAACAACCATATGTTGGTGAATGATAATCAAGGTTAAGCTTAGGTTAAATAACAATATTCATGGCTAATCACAACCTCAGAACAATGGGTGTTTAGCCACTCATAATATAATCACACAATTGCATAAGTTTTGAATCAATTGGAAATACTAGAAAAAGATGAAGAAAAATGAGAATTCTCCGCTTCCTAACGATCCGGTGTGTGTTTTTCCTCCAAAGTGGCGTCTCTCCCTAGTCAAAAATAGGTTTAGTTTTGCTTTTATACGTGTTGGGTAGGTCTAGGGCCGAAATAACCTTGTTCTGGGCGAAATTGGATAAAATCCTATCACCGGCGCCCTGCCTCAACTAATTTTCTGTCTCCAGCGCCACAGGTGGTGCCAGGTGCTGCCTGTGGCGCCCAAATGCCCAATTGTCCGATTTTTGTTTGTTTTGGCTCAAATCTTGCGCGTTTCGCCCCCAATTGCTCCCGACTCATTCCTACACATAAAAACACTTCAAATTAATATAAATCATCGCATTTAACATACCAAATTTCATTAAACAAGAGTCAAATATGAGGCAATATCCATAGATATATATATGCTTTATGCTAAACATCAACTAGCGACTCACTCTCTGCTATTTTTTTTAGAGAGACATCAGTTGGCACGAGTGAGGATTTCATGAATTAGAGTACACGAGTTGATAGTTCCTGGTGAGCCCCGCACTTCTTCACGTGGGCGAAGAGTTAATTTTTTTTTATTGTTGTCGTCTTTTCTTTTGAACTCTTAGAATCGCCCGATTGTCATTTTTATTAGTTTTATAAGGATTCATTCATTATATTGGAGTAGTTACTAGTATTACACATTCTTTCTGTACTTTTGAGATGGGTTTAGTATTATTATGTTGGTAAGGTTGGTAATGTTGGTGAAAACTTATTTTTGGTTAGTTAATGAAGGTTGTGACTGATAGAGACAAGAAAACTTTTGGGTAGTTCTAAAACAGGGGAAACTCTGTCCGGTTTTGCGTAAAATACTGAGGAGGCTTACTTGGGGGCACTTGCACCTAAGCGTCGGTCATGATCCTGAATTGGGTCATGACATTGTTCATAAATAAAAATAACAAGATACCCAGTATTATCCCATATTATTCTTAAATAGTGAAGAAAAAACCGCGAGACACTAGTCACATTTTCCTTTTGCTTTCTTATGCAAAAAATAGAAAATTTAAAACGCTATTAGCAATACTACTGTCCTCGTTTATGAATAAAAGTTCCAATGAAAAAATTGCTCAAAATTAACGTGCTGAATATTTTGACAAGAATACTAACCCATTAAATAAAAAAAAATATATAAATTTGTCTGTCTAAATTTCTAGAGAAAGCATAAAGGACGAACTATTAAATTTTTGTGGCTCAAGTAAATAATTTTTATGATTTGGATTTTATTTTGTATAGCTCAAACAAATAATTTTAGTGAGATAAAGGAGTTGGGTTTGTGGTTAGTGAATAGTGAGATATAAATGATGGGTCTTTGGAAGAATGGAGGAAAAACAATGAGGAATTTTCAGAAATCACTATTGTTTAGTAGCTATTAACTTCCAATAGCTGTCATATACATTATTACTTCCTATAGCTACTATTCAGTTGTTACGGTAGTGTATCACTGTATTCCCACTGCTATATTCATGAACACAGCAGCAAAAAGCGCCTAAAAATCAGGATAGTCCAGCTGTATGCGCATGTATTCACATGTATTCGCGCCATGTATTAATAAATACAGTAGCAAAAAGAGCCTAAAACCAGAGCAGTCCAGCTGTACGTGCATGTATTGACATGTATTTGCATTGTGTATTCATGAATACAGCAGCAAAAAGATCCTAAAATCAGGGCAGTCCAGCTATACGCGCATGTATTCACATGTATTCGCGCTGCAAACGTCTATGTATTCACATGAAAGTGCCTAGAATCAAGGCAGTCCAGATGTACGTGCATGTATTCTCATGTATTCGCGCTACTGTATTCATGAATGCAGCAGTAAAAAGTACCTAAAATTAAGGCAGTCTAGCTGTACGCGCATGTATTATCATGTATTCACGCCATGTATTCATGAATACAACAACAAAAAGCGCCTAAAATCAGAGTAGTCCAGCTGTACGTGTATGTATTCACAAGTATTCGGCGCTGCTGTATTCATGAATATAAAAGTAAAAAGCACTTAAAATTAGGGCAGTCCAGCTGTATGCGCATGTATTCACATGTATTCGCGCCATGTATTCTTGAATACAATAACGACAATCACCTTAGAAATAGGTATGTCCAGCTGTCTAAAAGAGGAAAAACATAAATAGCGTATTTTATGCCTCAACGGTAATATATTCTATAAATTTTTTTACTATAAAATATAAAAGGTAACTATAGAAAATAGTATTTTAAAGGATTTTGGTTTATAATAAATAGGGTGTATACCATGGTATAGGAGGTAAAATTTCCAAAAAAATTATATATGGAGTGAAATAAATGTGGAGTAATTGAGCTTGGTCAAAAATGAAATTTTCCGGCCAACGTTATTGATTTTCTCGTCAAGAATACTCTTCTACTTGGTTCTCATGCGTTTGATGGAGAGTGGAGTTGTTACAACCCGCATTTGCATACGTTAGATTATGCTGTAGGTTAGTCTATGTAAATCAAAGAAGAGATTATCTTTGAGATGATAAGGATTTAATCCAACTGGTCTTAAATGATACAAGGGTGTAAGAATAGTTAACAAGTATTAGAAGTCAAATGAGTTATGAAGCAGAAGTCGACAAAAGTTGTCGCAACATACGTTCACAATTTTACTTATACTTTAGGTCAAATGATATTACAATTTTATCCCAATATACTTGGAGTTACGGGGTGATCTACCCACCAAATTGAAGATTTATGAGTCTAGTTTCTAACGCATTAAACCGTTTGTCTATATGATCTCTGAGTTGGGAGATATTCGCATTTGCGCGAGACTGCACCAAACAGCTCTCTACGGGGTCCACATAGGCGGCTAAGACTTGTGGATTTATACAAAATACCCCCACCCCGATTTTTAGTCATTATTTTCAGTATTCCAGAGCTTAGAAACCCAAGAAATCTCTCTCAAAATTCTCTCATGATCCAAGACCAAAACAAAGGGCAAACAATACAAATCAAGTGTCGGGAATCCCGTGGCGCTAGTAAGTTTCTTGTTCTTCTTGTTCTTGCTGATTTTTCTGTTGTTCCAGATCGTGGGGGAGTAAGTTGTTTATATTGTGAAAAATACTCCCTCATGTTTTAATATCAACCCTAGGTGATTTCAAGTCTTCTAAAGCGATTCTAGTACCGAAAAATGCTAATTAATTGCTAGTTTCGCTTCTTTGTTCTTGTGGTAGCATTGGTGGGATATTTCGTGGTTAATTAGGGTCAAATTGTAGCTGTTCTTTCTGTTTTAAGGTAAGGAACCTCTTACCCTACATGTATTTAATATTATCCAAGTTATGGCTAAGTTGTTGAAGATAGAACTTGTGAGATATACATCGAAAGGCTTGTTAGTAATGTTATTGGTTGGTGGACTATTTTGGGAGGCTCAATATGATTATATTGATCTTGTTTGGGTTGTTTGGTTATTGTTTTAACTTGTGGGGAATTCATATAAATAGGGGAGGTTCTGTCCGTTTCATCATAAAATAGGTTGCGGTCGATACACAACAGTTACGATGCTTAAACAATAATGATAGTGTCATTTCTCTTATTGTAGACTAAGGAGTCATGGTATTTTCATAGCTTGAGGTTAAGTAGTAGATACAAGGTATGTGAGGCTATCCCTTTCCTTCTTTTGCGCGACTCCGACTGTGCCTAACATAATGAACGAGCTTCCAAAGATACTCCACTCTTAAAAGCTAGCAGTACTTACATTGTTTCCCTTCTTATGGAACGATTGATGTTGATGTTATTTCCCTTATTCTTATGTTATCAAAGTTGTTGGTAATTCCTGATTCTTATAAGATTCTTGGTGTAAAGTTAGTCCTAATAACGTGTCCGGAGGATATTGACCTTAAGTCACTCCGAAAGGTTCAAATGTGATTCCAATGAGTTCAGCACGCATCATATATATATATATATATATATATATATAT
>MCJB01007269.1:181229-206350 GCA_002018475.1 Nicotiana obtusifolia
TCTAATTTACTCTATCGAGCCGCGCTATAGTCGGCCGGGTATGGCACCTAATGTGCAACCACTGATCAATTGGGTTTTACCGAGCTCCACGTGGTTGGGTATGATTCTACCGAGCCTTATGATGGCCGGGTATGTTTTTACCGAGCCTATTACGGCCAGGTACGATATGATGATGATGATGCCCATAGAGGCGTATGTTTAAAAGTTTATATATATATATATGTGTATGTGTGTGTGTGTGTGTGTGTGTCTGTATGTCATGCATTTCATGTCAGTAGCCCTCAGAGGTACCTAAATGTTACAGGTTGTATATTCTCTATCCTTGTTTACATTACTGTTCTTACTTATGCTTTCTTGCCTTACATACTCAGTACTTTATTCGTACTGACGTCCTTTTATTTGTGGACGCTGCATGTCGTGCTGCAGGTCCTGATAGACAAGTAGGCGAAGCTCCCCCACCATAGCAGGCTGCCCAGTTCAGCGGTTATTGGCGAGATCCCTCCTTCGGACTTGCCGTGGTCTTGGTATGTATTTTGTTATAGAAGTTATGGGTATGTCGAGGCCCTATTCTGGCAATGTTGCAGCACTTATGTTCCTTAGAGGCTCATAGACAGGTGTCGACTCATGTATAATTTGGATTGCCTTGTACTAATTTTTGTTGTATAGTCTCTCATGGCAGTTTGTCAGCTTGTACCCTACACATAGCTTCGTGAAAACCTTGTTGGCTCGTGATATATTTATGTTCATGTCATTATCTGTCATTGTTGGTGGTTTAGGATTCATGTCTACCATTTATACTGATCTCGTTGGCCCTTATAGATAATCAGAAAGGTTAAATAAACGTGCATTGGTGCTTGGCAAGTATGACCCGGGTGCCAGTCATGGCCCTCCAGTTGGGATCGTGACAGGAGTCACTTTTTATACCATACCAGCAAAAAAAAAAAAAAGAAAATAATTTCAATTCAAAATAGTTCGGGGAATTATAAAATCCTTGCAAAATTTAAGTGTGTAATCAGTAAACTGAGACTAGTTTGGGCCCCGGGGGGGGGGGGGGTATTTTATATGCTCCCAATTATTTAATGTGTAATTATGGCACCATTTTGTATTCTCCTATATAGGATTATATAAGTTCACTAGCTAGATAAGAAACTTAAATTAGAGTTTGATGAAAAAAATATCGTCTATTCAAAAAAAATTAATAGAGTTTCTTTAGCTGAAGTTTGGTTTGATGCTATGTCCAAGGAACGTACGTGACACTAGAGCGAATGTGACACTAGAGTTATGTCAAAGTTCTCAATTCAGGTAAATTGGGGATATTACGATATTTTTTTAGAGTAAAAAAATTTGAAATTTTGTAAATCATGCAAGAAGTTTCACTGAAATGGTAAGATAATCAGATTAAGATGAGCTTTATGAATTTTGGTTGCAGAATATTTATTTCTAAACATTCATGTATACTAAACACTTCCAAGTAGGAGTGACAAACGGGTGAGCCGGATAGGATATGAGCGGGTCAAAAATAGGTAATATAAATATAAATAAAGTATTCGACTCGATCCATATTTAATACGGATAAAAGGAATTAACCGACAATTAATATGAGTTTTCATATTATCTATGACTTTTTGAATAAGATCACTTTTGAAAAAAGTCGTATCTCAAATTCGTAGTGCCGTCTAATAATATTTGCTGATATGATAGCTTAGAAAATTAAACATTCAAATAGGGTGGTCAACTTTTCTTACTTATGCAAATGCCAGAAAACAGGGAAGTGGATCCTCACATTTTGAAATGTGTCTTTGCTGGTTATTTGCAATGTATAAAAAGCATTGGACAACCTAAAGAAACAAGCATATAAAAGTTTCTCGGGTAGAGTTAAAAGTTTAAGTTAAAGTTTTTTTTCAAACTTCGAAAGAAATCATTCTTTTTGAAACAGACTAAAAAAGAACGGAGGGTGTAATATTTTTCAAAGTCAAGAAAAATCCAACAAATCGTATTCACAACTTTATCATGGTCCTTTTTGGGTCTACATGTACACCTCCCCTATCGATGAAGTGAAAGCCACCCGGCTAAATCCACAAGAGCGTATTTGGTATGACTACAATTATTACTTAAAAAAATATTTTCAATGAGAAAAATATTTTGCAGGGAAATATTTTCATCAAGTGAGGGAAAATGACTTCCCTCGCTAATGGACAAAAGTTATTTTTCTTACAATTCTCTTAACTCTTTTATATTCACCAACCAATTTCCAATCAAAAAATTATTTCATCAAATCAAACACAAGCTTCCAAACCAAGAAAAGAAAAGAGATAAAAAAAAATATCATTAACTTCATAAAATAACATTGAAGGACTTATTAGTGGAACAAAAAGCTAAGCAAACTACACTTTAGTGCATCAAAAGCGTGAGACAATGAAGGAAAGTTCTTCTGCCCCAAAGTACGGGTTTGAGTGAATAGAAACAAGTCAGTGGTACTGTAATACCGCAATATTTAAGTGAGGATATATATATATTGGATATTTAAAAATAAATTTAAGTCCAAAACAAAAAAGAATAAATAAATAAATAAATAAAAGAACAAATTAATCTAATAAATCAAAAAAAAGAAGGAAACCTAGTCAAACTAAAACTAAAAGGGGATTTGAGTTCTACACCTGGTAGGATTTTAAAAATAATAACAAAAAAATAAAAAAATAAAGCACACAAAAAGGGCCGAAGCCCATTCTTTAACCAAAAAAAAAAAAAGAAAACAAAAACAAAGAAGAAGAAAAACAAACGAAAAGGGAAAAGGTCTGCTGCAAGGAATAGAAGCAAACAAAAACAGAGAAAGAAAGAAAAGGATTAAAGGAAGGGGCTGAAGGCTCAAGGCAAGAAAACAACAAAAGAAAAAAAAAAAAAAGCTTTGGATAGTAAAAGAACTCTAACGCAGGGGAAATTCACGGGCAGCAATGCTTTAATGGAAAAGAGAAGCTTTATCAGTAAATTTCAAGAAGACAAAAACGAGAAAGGTTATCAAGCTTCATTGTTGATTCCTACACAAAAAGGTCAATTTTTCCTTTCTTTGATTCTTCTTCAGTTTCTAGGATTTCTTTAAATCCCGATTTATATCTTCATGGATTTCATCAGGTATAGAAAATTTTAGTACCCAAAAAAAAAAGTATAGACAATAATGCTATTTAAGTTATAACTTATACACATGATTAAAGAAATTGAATCGTACATGAATTAAACTACATAAATGTTTTTTTTTTATAAAGAAGATTTTGGACTAATTTAAATTACTCATAGCATGTAAACATGATTCGGCGTATTAAGAGTCACTATGAAACCTCAAGGGTTAGGTTTTTTAAATTAACTAAGAATTAGTGTAGACAAGGAAATTAACATGAGTTCAATGTTAACGTGATTATAGATTGATTGAAGAAAGTCATACAGATCGCTCGAGGTGACGAAATTGGTATTTCGACACGAGTACGGTGAGTAGTAATCTTACCGCAATTTGTGTTTTCATAACTTGCATGATTTACACATGATTTTTAATATGAATATGTTACCGATTATTTTGAGTTGCATGTGGGACAAGTCTTTTACTCGATATGAAATCGAAATAGTTATTTGAGATGAATACCGTGATTATAAATATTTTCGTTATCACTAGATCTGTTTTACCGTTACTTGAATTTACTGTTATCGAAAGGAAATTATATGATTTGATAAGAACTGAAATGCCCTATAGTGTTTTAAAATAGTTTCTACGAGTATATACGGATTACAGAGACAAGTATAAATGGGAGTAGACATTGAAGGATCCCGTAGCTAACGGCGGGTTCGTTAGACCTGGTGCACCTTGTATTTACAAGTTACCGATTACCGTTATAGCCCTCGCTAGTGGAAAGGTAGAACTAGCATACCGTTACCGATTTCCCTCGAGTAGGGACTACCGTTATATTTGACTTCTTGCGAAGAAGTCCACAGTTATACCGATTACATGATCCGTTCATTGAAACCTCCCAAAATGTGAATACAGATATTATACAATGGTTACCGAGCTTATTACTGAATTGTTATTATATTTTACTACAAGAAAAGCGTGATGAGACTAGAAATTATTTATTGTTTCTGAAAGAGCATTTTTATGTGATTTTCTCTTTGAGATACTAGCATGTTTTTTGACTTGTCCCCAAATAAAAACGGTTGTGGTTAAGTATTATTATTCACTGAGCTAGCGACTCATTCCCTGCTAATTTATTTTACAGAGACAATAGTTGACACAGGCGAGGATCTCGTCAATTAGAGCGCACAGTTTGACATTTTCTCGGTGAGCCTCGCACTTGTTCGCGTGGGCATAGATTTTCGGATTGTTATGGTCTTTTCATTGAACTCTTAGAGTCGCTCCATAGTTATTATTTTAGTGTTATGCGTATTCTATCGTTATTATAGTCTTATGTTGAGTATCGTTCTTATTTATCAAAGTTGGATATATATTAGTATTTCTATTGGTTAGTTGGTGGTTTAGTTATACCGGAGTCTTGTATTGGTTAATGGACAAGTTGTCAATTGTTTGGTTTGATATTAGGATGTTTGGTTGTTCATTTGAGACAGGAAAATTTTCGGATGGTCCAAAAACAGGGGAAATTCTATCCAATTTTCTGTAAAATTTCCGATGAGGCTTACTTAGGAGCACTTGCTCCTAAGTACCGGTCACAATCCTAAATTGGGTCGTGACAAAGTTGGTATCAGAGCCTAGGCTTTAAGTCCCGAGTCATGGAACAATGTTTAGTAGAGTCTTGCTCCTGGGTATGTAGGCGCCCGTACTTATGATCTCGAGGCTACTAAACATTTAGGAATGTTTTCCTTTCTTTCATTCTTTGATCGTGCGTTGAGATAACTTGAGATTGAATTTGGAATATCTCTTTCGCAGATGGCTAGGACAAGTACACCCTCATCTGCTAGACGTGGTACTGGACGTGGTGCTACCTGAGGTGGCGGTCAAGTTGGGGTTCATCAAACTAGAAGACAGACTGCTTCTCAACCTCAAGTTGGGAACATGGGTCAAACCCAAGCTGATATGCCAGATCAAGTGCAAGAGCAAGGAGTTCACAACGCTCCACCACCAGTGCCAACTGTTGTACCTATTGTTCCCTTACTTGCCGATACAGTGGCAAGGTTATTGAATGTGTTAGAGACATTGGTGCCTACTCAGGGCGGAAGTTCAGTTCCTCAAGCTAATTTACAAACACAAGCACCTACACAGACTCAGCCTTTCGGGAATAAGGAAGTATCCCTACACGAGTTCTTGAAATTGAAATCACCAAAATTCACAGGTTCCGATAATTCAGCAGATCCTCAAAGTTTCTTGGATGGGACACTTAAGGCATTACGTGCTCTTGGATGTTCTAGTGAGAGAGCCGTGGAGCTCGCAGCATACAAACTAGAGGATATGGCCAACACATGGTATGAAACGATATTGCTAGGAAGGCAAGCAGGAGCACCACCACTGACATGGGACGAGTTCACTAAGTTGTTCAAGAATCATTTTCTTCCAGACAGTCTGATGCAACAATATGCTAGGGACTTTGAGAGATTGGTTCAGACTCCAGATATGGATGTGTCAACATATAACACTAAGTTCTGTAAGCTGGCTATATATGCTCCTTACTTAGTGCCTACCGAAGAAGCTCGAGTTCAGAGGTTTGTTGATGGGTTGGTTGGTCATCTATACACTGCAGTAGCCCCACAGATGAAGATTTTATCCTACTCAGATGTAGTCGACCTTGCTAGAAAGATTGAAAACAAGGGACGCGAGGAGCGTGCAACTAGTGATTTACGTAGGAAGGCCAAAACAGGAGGGGCTTTCAGTGGCAGTTTTAGAGGAAGTAGAAGAGCAGGAAATCAGGGACAACAGCAGGGTTCTCAGACAGGTACACACATGTATTCACAGTCTACATACAGACCACATTACAGACAAGGTAATAGAGGACCATCATCTTCTGGACATCATAATTCTGGGCAGATATATGCCACTACTCCAGTCTGCCAGACTTGTGGTAGATCACATTTGGGCCAATGTCGTGTTCTAACTGGAGAGTGCTTTCGGTGTGGCCAGTCGGGACATCACTTTAGGGATTGCCCTCAGCCTCCGAGAAATTTCAACCAGGTTTCTATTCAGTCAGCTGCACCGACTCAGACTACTCGTAATACTTCAAGTGCTACAGGTAGAGGAAATAGAGGTCGAGGTGCTGGAGACCGTGCTACTGTGAATCAAGGACAAGGCAATGCTGGTAGAGGCCAAGCGAGAGTTTTTGCATTTACTAGATAGGATGCTCAGGCCTCGAATGCAGTGGTTACAGGTATTCTTTCAGTCTGTTCATTTGATGCACTTGCGTTGATTGATCCGGGATATACTCACTCCTACGTGTTCTCATACTTTGCTTTGAGATTTAGTATACAGCCAGAGCTATTGAATGATCCTTTTCTAGTTGCTACACCTGTTGGAGAGTCTCTATTAGCTGAATATGTCTATCGTGCTTGTCAGATTCGGGTTGAGGGTAGAGATACTCTAGCTGACCTTATTGTACTTGATATGATTGACTTTGACATGCTGATGGGAATGGACTGGTTATCTTCTTGCTATGCTGTAGTCGATTGTCATGCAAAGATAGTTAGGTTTGAGATACCAAAAGAACCTAGTTTTATTCTAAGAGGGAGTCAGGTTCCAGAGACTTGCAAAATTGTATCTTTTTTGAAGGCTCAACGATTTCTGAAGAAAGGTTGCTTGGGTCTCTTAGCTATTGTAAATGACACAAGAAAGGGAACAGTTAGTATAGAAAATGTACCGGTAGTGAGAGAATTTTCTGATGTATTTCCTGAGGATTTACCAGGATTGCCTCCAGTATGAGAAATAGACTTTGGTATTGATTTGCTACCTGACACACAGCCCATATCGATACCCCCATATCGAATGGCACCAGCAGAGTTGAGGGAGCTAAAACAACAATTACAAGATTTGCTAGATAAGGGTTTTATTAGACCCAGTGTATCACCATGGGGTGCACCGATACTATTCGTAAAGAAGAAAGACGGATCCCTGAGAATGTGTATTGACTACAGGCAGTTGAATAAGATAACAATACGCAATAAATATCCCTTGCCTCGTATAGATGACATGTTTGATTAGTTACAAGGAGCTGCCCACTTTTCGAAGATTGACCTCCGCTCTGGTTATCATCAACTTAGAATCAAAGATGAAGATATTTCTAAGACTGCTTTCAGAACTCGATACGGGCATTATGAGTTTCTTGTGATGCCTTTCGGACTGACTAATGCTCCAGCTGCATTCATGGATTTAATGAATAGGGTGTTCAAGCTGTTTCTGGATACATTTGTAATAGTATTTATTGACGACATACTGATATATTCTCGTAGTCAAAGAGAACACGAGAATCATCTCAGGACTGTGTTGCGGACATTGCGAGAATATCAACTTTATGCTAAGTTCTTGAAGTATGAATTTTGGCTAGACTCAGTAGCATTTTTGGGGCATGTTGTATAAATTATGGTAGATCCTAAGAAGACCGAAGCTGTGCAGAAATGGCCCAGACCTACTTCTCCTACAGAGATTCGCAACTTTTTAGGCTTAGCAGGCTATTACAGGCGTTTTGTGCAAGATTTCTCCAGAATAGCATCGCCGCTGACCAAACTAACACAGAAAAATGCAAAGTTTCAATGGACGGAGGAATATGAGCAAAGCTTTCAGAAACTCAAAACGTGTCTGACAACTGCGCCAATATTAGCCTTACCATCAAGTCATGGAGGATTCACAGTATTCTGCGATGCCTCGAGAGTGGGATTAGGATGCGTTCTCATGCAAAATGGTCGTGTTATAGCTTATGCTTCGAGACAATTGAAAAAGCACGAGCAAAACTATCCTACACATGATTTGGAAATGGCTGCAGTGGTATTTGCTCTAAAAATTTGGAGGCATTATCTATACGGTGAAACTTGTGAGATTTATACTGACCATAAAAGTCTGAAGTATATCTTTCATCAGAGAGATCTAAATCTTCGGCAGCGTCGTTGGATGGAACTACTCAAAGACTATGATTGTTCTAATTTGTATCATCCTGGAAAACCTAATGTAGTGGCTGATGCATTGAGTAGAAAATCTATGGGGAGTTTGGCACATATAGCCCCTGCAAAGAGACTTTTAGCCAAAAATATTCAGAGACTGGAAGATACAGGTGTCAGATTTAGTGTCGGAAATTCAGAGACATTGTTGGCTTGTGCTCAGGCTAAGTCTTCATTAGTTGAGCGCATTAAAGCCACCCAATATGAGGATGAACGATTATGTAAATACAGAGATGAGGTCTTAGTTGGTAAAAGCAAGAATATGATTGTTGAAAGTGATGGTGTTCTTTGAATGGGTGACAGGTTATGTGTCGCAGACGTAAATGGGCTGAGACATGCTATTCTTAAAGAAGCTCACAACACTAAATACACTATACATCCTGGATCCACAAAGATGTATCATGACCTGAAGCAATTTTATTGGTGGGAAGGCATGAAGAAAGATGTTGCTAACTTTGTTTCTAATTGTTTGACTTGTCAGCAGGTCAAGGCTGAACATCAACGACCCGCTGAACTACTACAACAAATTGATATTCCAGAGTGGAAATGGGAAATAATTACTATGGATTTTATCACCAGACTACCACGAATCTTTAGAGGTTATGTTACACCTTGTGTGTTCGTGTGTTGTCGTATTGTAAGGTTGCTAACATGGTAAGAAGGTATTTTTTTTGAGGTATTTAAATAGGATGATAGTCATACGTTAAGTTTTGAAGTCAAATGAGTTGCGACACGGAAGTTAAAAAAAAAGTTTGTCGCAAGTTACGCTTGTAAATTTCACTGAAATTTGGGTCAAATGTGAAAGAGATTTTCTCTCAATATACTTAGAGTTATGGGGTGATCCACCTATAAAATTTAATATCTATGAGTCTAGTTTCTAATTCATTAAACCGTTTCTCGATACGATCTCCGAGTTGGGAGATATTCTCGTTTTCGTGAGACTGCTCCAAATAGCTCTCTACGGGGTCCACATATATTGGCCAAGACTTGGGGATTTATAAAAATACCCCAACCCCGATTTTTAGTCAGTATTTCCAGCATTTACAGAGCCTAGAAACCCTAAGAAATTCCTCTCAAAATTCTCCCATGATCCAAGACCAAAACAAAGGGCAATCAACACAAATCAAGTGTAGGGAATCCCGTGGCGCTAGTAAGTTTCTTGTTCTTCTTGTTCTTGCTGATTTTTCTGTTGTTCCAGCTCGTGTGGGAGGTTGTTTAAAGTTGTTTATGTTCTGAAAAACACCCCCTCACGTTTTAATATCAACCCTAGGTGATTTCAAGTCTTCTAAAGCGATTCTAGTGCCGAAAAACGCTAATTGATTGCTAGTTTCGCTTCCTTGTTTTTGTGGCAGCATTGGGGGCTATTTCGTGGATAATTAAGGTCAAATTGGAGTTGTTCTTTATGTTTGAAGGTAAGGAACCTCTTACCCTACATGTATTTAAGATTATCCAAGTTATGGCTAGGTTGTTGAAGATAGAACTTGTGAGATATACATCGAAAGGCTTGTTAGTAATGTTATTGGTTGGTGGACTGTTTTGTGTTGCTGTTGGGCTGTTTTATATAGTTTTAACATGTTGCTTGGAGTTATGGTGGTATGGATAGGATTGCACTGATGAGGGGGAGTAGGAAAGTAAAAATTTTGTAGTGCTTTGTGGGAAAATTGAGCTACAAAAGAGCCTACGAACTTATGCCCGCGAGTTGCTTGCTTAAATGTCTAAGTGAAGACTCTCATGAGCTATGAGTTTGATTTGATCTCAAATAGTTAATTTTGTGTAGGTAGCCATTCATAAGGTGTTCAAAGACCCGGAAGACACGTATAGCTATATCAACGAGGTATGTAGGGTCCTTCTTTATATTTTTCGGCATGACTAGAATTGAATGAACGTTTATTGGATTGTTTCATCAAATTCGAACTGCTCCACTCCAAATTGATAAATATGATTAAATCTACCCTTTTCACATGAATGACTCATATCGAAGAAGATTTAAGTATTCTCATCCTTCCTTGTTCATCACTCAAAGAGAATTAAAAATTCTTTTGTTCGTTCTTTTTCCGACGTCCATATTGATCATGGTTATTGACAGCTTGAACATGATGTTTACTTCAAATAAATCCGTACTATGTAACTTCCATGTTTCTTGTGCTGGTTGTCTCATAGTTGGAAACCAAAGGACGTAGGGACAATAAAGATAGTCGAAGGATAACGACAATAGGTCACTTCGACTCTTGTCATGATATCTTTTCTGAGGTCGGTCTTGCATTGCACTTATGTATATATATATAAGTGTGTTTATTTTCATTACCGAGCCGTGCTATAGTCGGCTGGGTAGGCACTTATATGTGCACCAAGACATGTTTCTTCTTTACCGAGCCGTATTGTAGGCGGCCGGGTAGGCACGTAGCTGTGCATTGCCACAGTTGGGCAGAGATGATGTTGTGATGATGAGCTCACCCCACAGAGGGATTTATTATTATTGTTATATGATATGATATATATATATATACCTCCACAGTGAGGAATGATTTTACGAGCACGCATTTACATTTATGTTGTGGATATGGTCGCCCTCAGTGGCTTTGAACAAAGTTTCAGGTTATTTGTAAATATCTTCTCATATTATTTACCTTATTTGTGCTTGTCCTTGCCGCCCTACATATTCAGTACATATTTCGTACTGACGCCTTTTGTGCGTTGTGTTCATGCCCACAGGTGCTGATAGACAGGCCGGTGTGCCTCCACAGTAGGACACTGAGATCAGCGGTTGAGTGTCGCACTCCACTTCTTCGGAGTTGCTGGTTGTGAGTCTATAGGTACAAATGCATATGTATATGTATCGTTTTGGGTATGTCGGGCCCTATCCCGACTTGTTGATATTGTGTTGCTCTTTTGCTTGCAGACCAGTTGTCAGTGTATATATGTTTTGCATGGCCTTGTCGGCCCCCCTGTATAGTTGGCATGACTATATAGTCTTGTTGGCCTTAGATATATATGTATATATATATATATATATATATATATAAAAGTTGTTGTTGGGTTCTTGTTAGTGTCATATTGCAGCCTTGTCGGCCTATTATTCATATTACATGTCACAGATGCTATGGTTGTTTCGCTCGGGCCTTCGGGTGCCGAGTGCCGGCCACACTCCCCAAAAGTTGGGGTGTGACGATAAGGATTGGTGCTGAAACACATACGGTGAGATAAGGTGGGCTTGATACGCGTATTGCTAGTGGGGGAACTACTTGAAGCCACTCGGTGTGATAAGGTGAGCTAAAACGTGGGTAGCTATTTCGGAAAAAAAATGATTTTCAAAACCAAATGTAAGGCTCCACGGTGATATAAGGAGATATTCTGATTTGATTTATGAAATGAGATTATGAAGCGGTACCCGATAATGATTCTTGCTGATACCTTTCATTTACACCACTTTTGTTTTGTTCTCATAGTTTCCTAGTGATTCTTATGATGTGTTTCATTCTATGATGTCTTAATTGCCTTAACTTCAGTGTAACTATACTTGTTAGATTTCTTCATTGTATAATTTCCATTGTTTCCATTATTGCACTGTACTATACCTGTTCAGTTTTCTTATTTATTCCAGTAGGTGTCTTGACCTGACATCGTCACTACTCTACCGAGGTTATACTTGATACTTACTGGGTACCGTTGTGGTGTACTCATACTACACTTCTGCACATCTTTTTGTGCTTATCCAGATACTTCATACCAGCCTAGGTGCCCTTGAGTTGATCTTGGATCGGAGACTTCAAGGTATACCCGACGGCGTCCGCAGGCCTCGGAGTCACCCTCTATCTAGTTTCCATTTCATTCTTCTTTTTAAAGATACTGTTGTATAGGGATGTTCAGTATACTCGTGTAGAGCTTGTGACTCAGTATCACCAGATTTTAGGTGTTATGTTTAGTTGTATTGTGGAGTCCTTTTTATGATAGCTATTGGTTTAAAAAATGGAAGTTTTATTACTATTTTCATTAAGTTCTTCATGTATGTTAGGCTTACCTAGTCTTAGATACCAGGTGCCATCACTACATCCTATAGAGGGAGATTGAGGTCGTGAAAAGTTGGTATAAGAGCTCTAGGTTCGTGGATTTTACGAGTCATAAGCAAGTTTAGTAGAGTCTCGAGGATCGGTGCAGAGACGTATTTACTTATCTTCGAGAGACTATGGAACAGTTAGGAAAGTTTACTTCTTTGATTCCTTATCATTCAAATTTGTTGACTTCGAGATTCTGAATCTTTGTCTTTCTAGCCAGACCGAGGCAGCTTCACTCACATGGGCTCTGTTGTTAGAGATACTCTTGAGAGAGTTTGTTCCCCAGAGTCTTCGGGATGCATAGCCCGCGGACTTTGAGCAGTTGCACAGGGTGCTATGACCGTGTTAGAGTATGCTGTCAGATTTAATGAGTTGTCCAGGCATGCACCTGCCTTGGTTTCCACAGCTAGAGAACGAGTCCGTCGATTTATCGAGGGGCTCAACTATGGTATTAGATTCAGCATGGATCGAGAGTTGGAGATAGATACTCCACAATAGTAGGTAGTAGAGATCGCATGGAGATTGGAGGGTAAGCGGGGCCAGGAGAGAGAGGACAGGGAGGCCGAGAGGCCTTGAGATTCAAGAGGATAAAGTCATGCCCATGCCCCAGTTGCAGCCCGTCATGGTATGGGCTATGTGAGCCGTCCAGCTTATTCAGCACTTCCAGCTTCTAGTGGTACTCCGGCTACTCCCAGGTCTCAGGTCGCCCATTATGCACCGCCACTGTCTAGTGCTCCTTCTACACGGGGTGCTTTCAGCAGTCAGTCCAACCTACTAGGCCCGAGCCAGTTTCAGTAGCCACATCCTCCGAGAGCTTGTTTTGAGTGTAGTGATACTCGTCATATGGTGAGGGACTGCCCTAGACTCAGGAGGGGTGCTCCTCCACCGACTACTCAAGCTCCATGTATTCTACAGGGTCCCCAAACTTCTCAGGTCGTGGTTATCGCACCAGTTACCGCTCCACATGCACAACCAGCTAGTGGTGCAGGTCAGGCGGGTAGGAGTCACCCTATAGGGGGAGGCCATGCCAGATCATATGCTTTTTCGGGTAGAACGGAGGTGGTTGCATCAGACGTGGTTATCACATGTATTGTTCTGGTTTGTCATATAGATGCCTCAGTCTTATTTGATCCAGGCTCCATTTATTCATATGTATCATCTTACTTTGCCCCATATTTGGGTATATCTCGTTATTCTTTATGTTCTCCTATTTATATGTCCACGCCTATGGGAGATTCTATTGTTGTTGACCATGTGTATCGATCGTATGTAGTTTTTATTAGTGGTCTTGAGACTAGAGTTGATCTATTGTTGCTCAGTATGGTAGACTTTGATGTTATTTTGGGCATGGACTAGTTGTCGCCCTATTATGCTATTCTTGATTGTCACGCCAAGACGGTGACATTGGCTATTCCAGGTTAACAGCGGTTGGAGTGGAGGGATACTTTGGATTATGTTCCTAGCAGGGCTATGTCCTTCCTTAAGGCACATCGGATGGTTAGGAAGGAGTGTGATGCATATCTAGCCTTTGTGAGAGATGTCAGTGTTGACACTCGTACCGTTGAGTCAGTTTCGGTAGTGAGAGACTATCCAGATGTACCGGCAGATCTTCTGGGCATGCCGCCAGATAGGGATATCGATTTTTGTATTGACTTATCCCCGCACTCAGCCCATTTCTATTCTACCATATCATATAGCCCTAGTGGAGTTGAAGGAGTTGAAAGAACAGTTGCAAGAGTTTCTTCAAAAGAGTTTCATTCGGCCTAGTGTGTCGCCTTAGGGTGCTCCGGTCTTGTTTGTAAAGAAGAAGGATGGTTCTATGCGCATGTGTATTGATTATCGGAAGTTGAATAAGGTTACAATGAAGAACAGTTATCCGTTGCCACGCATTGATGACCTATTTGATCAGTTACAACATGCCAGAGTGTTCTCAAAGATTGATTTGTAGTCAGGTTATCATCAACTGAAAATTCGAGATCCAGATATTCCGAAGACTTCCTTTAGGACTCAATATGGTCACTACGAGTTCCTTATGATGTCATTTGGGCTGACCAACGCCCCAGTATCGTTCATGCACCTGATGAACAATGTAATCCAGCCCTATCATAATTCATTTGTCATTGTGTTTATTGACGATATCTTGGTATACTCCCGCAGCCGGGAGGATCTTGAGCATCATCTGAGGATTGTACTCCAGATCTTAAGGAAAAAGAAGCTGTATGCAAAATTTTCAAAGTGTGATTTTTGGCTTGATACGGTGGCGTTTTTGGGTTATGTGGTGTCGAGTGAGGGGATCAAGGTAGATCCGAAGAAGATTGAAGTAGTGCAGAGATGGCCCAGACCGTCTTCAACTTCTGAGATTCGGAGTTTTCTTGGTTTGGCCGGGTATTACCATCGTTTCTTAGAGGATTTCCCCTCTATTGCTGCACCTATGACCAGATTGACCCAGAAGGTTGCTCCATTCAAATGGACCGAGGAGTGTGAGGAGATCTTTCAAAAACTCAAGACTGCTTTGACTACAGCCCCAGTGTTGGTGTTGCCTACGGGTTCTTGCACTACGTACTGTGATGCATCACGTGTTGGCCTTGGCGCGGTGTTGATGCAAGAAGATAGGGTGATTGCCTATGTGTCTAGACAGCTGAAGGTTCATAAGAAGAATTATCATGTCCATGACCTGGAATTAGCAGTTATTGTTCATTCCTTGAAGATTTGGCAGCGCTATATGTACTGTGTTCCTTGTGAGGTCTATACTGACCACAGGAGCCTACAACATCTGTTCAAATAGAAGGTCTTAACTTGCGGCAGCAGAGATGGTTAGAGTTACTTAAGGACTATGATATCACCATTCTATATCATCCCGAAAAGGCCAATGTGGTAACCGATGCCTTGAGTCGAAAGACGGAGAGCTTGAGCAGTTTAGCATATCTACCAGCAGCTGAGAGGCCATTAGCATTGGATGTTCAGGCCTTGGCCAACCAGTTTGTTAGATTGGATGTTTCGGAGTCGAGTCGAGTTTTGGCTTGCATGGTTTCTCGATCTTCTTTATATGATCGCATCAGAGAGGGCCAGTATGATGACCCCCATTTACTTGTTCTTAAGGACACAGTACAACACGGTGATGCCAAGAAGGTGTCTATCAGAGATGACGGTGTGTTGTTGATGCATGGCTGGTTATGTGTGCTAATGTGGATGGATTGCATGAGTTGATTCTTCAGGAGGCCCACAGTTTGCGGAACTCCATTCATCCGGGTGCTGCTAAGATGTACCAGGATTTGAGGCAGCACTATTGGTAGGGGAGAATGAATAAAGACTAGTGGAGTATGTGGCTTGGTGCCTAAATTGTCAGCAGGTGAAGTATGAGCACCAGAGGCCCGGTGGGTTGCTCCAAAGGCTTGAGATTCCTGAGTGGATATGGGACCGAGTCACCATGGACTTCATTGTTCGGCTCCCACGGACTCAGAAGATATTTGACGCAGTATGGGTGATTGTGGATAGGTTGACCAAGTCGGCTTATTTCATTTCGGTAGTGACTACCTATTCTTCAGAGCAACTGGCTCAAGTTTATTTTCGTGAGATTGTCCGACTTCATGGCGTGCCGGTATCCATCATCTCTGACCGGGGTGCGCAGTTTATATCGCGATTCTGGAGGGCCGTACAAAGTGAGTTAGGCACACAGGTTGAGTTGAGTACAACATTCCATCCCCAGATGGACGAACAGTCCTAGCGCACCATTCAAATATTAGATGATATGTTTCGTGCCTGTGTTGTGGATTTTGGGGGGTTCTTGGGAGCAGTTCTTGCCGCTTGCGGAGTTTGCCTACAATAATAGCTACCAATCGAGTATTCAGATGGCTCCTTGTGAGGCCTATATGGGAGGCGGTGTCATTCCCCAATTGGTTGGTTTGAGTCGGGAGAGGCTAAGTTATTAGATAAGGATTTGGTTTGATATGCTTGGAGAAGGTCAAGTTGATTTCACGGTTGGAGAGCGGGTCTTGCTTCGGGTTTCGCCCATGAAGGGTGTTATGAGGTTTGGGAAGAAGGACAAGTTGAGCCCTAGGTATATCGGACCTTTTGAGATTCTTGAGAGGATTGGTGAGGTGGCCTACAAGCTTGCATTGCCACCTAGTCTAGCTGCAATTCATCCGGTATTTCATGTTTCTATGCTCCGGAAGTATCATGGTGATCTGTCCCATGTGTTACGTTTTAGCTCAGTCCAATTGGACAAGGATTTGTCTTACTTGAGGAGCCGGTGGCCATCTTGGACAGGCAGGTTCGGAAGTTGAGGTCAAAGAGCATTTCTTCAGTGAAGTTTTAGTTGAAGGGTCAACCAATCGAGCAGGCAACTTGGGAGACCGAGCATGATATGCATAACCGTTATCCTCATCCTTTCATCACTTCATGTATGTCTCTATACTCATTCGAGGACGAAATTTTAAGAGATGGAGGATGTAATGACCCGACCGGTCGTGAGTATTTTAGCCCCCTTCCCCTATTTATTGTCTCATCTATGTTATATTGTGGTTATGTGACTTGCCGAGGTGGTTGGTTTTGGTTCAGGTGAGTTTCGGAGTGAAATGGGACACTTAGTCCCAAAGTTAAAAACTTAAGATGAAAGAGTTAACTAGAGTTTGACTTTTGTGTAGACGACTCCGGAATGAAGTTTTGACAGTTCCAATAGCTTCTGTATGGTGATTTTGGACCTAGAAGTGTGCCCGAATATTGATTTGGAGGTCCGTAGGTAGTTTCGGTTTGAATTGGCGAAAGTTGGAGAGTTGAAGGTTTAGAAGGTTGAGAAGTTTGACCGAGAGTTGACTTTATTGATATCAGGTCCAGATTTCTGTTACAAAAGTTGAAATTAGTCTGTTGTACCAATTATGACTTGTGTGCAAAATTTGAGGTCAATTGGAGTTGGTTTGATATGATCCAGCATTAGTTTTAGAAACTAGAAGTTCATGAGTTTCTTAGGATTGAATCGAGGTGCGATTCGTGGTTTTAGTGTTATTTAATGTGATTTGAGGCTTCGAGTGAATTCGTATCACGTTTTAGGACTTGTTCTTATGTTCGGACGGGGTCCCGGCAGACCCAGGTGTGTTTCAAATTGAGTTCGGACCTTTTGTTCTTGAAAGAGGACTGCTGGTTTTTCCTATTCTGTTTGCCTTCCACGCATTCGGGAAGATTCTCCCCCGATCGTGTAGTCCTTAAGGACTGCTGGGATTTACTCTTCGTGTTCGCGAAGTGAGGGGTGCGATCGGCGAAGGTTGAGGAGTTTGTGCATAGCGAACACGTGGACATGACCGCGTTCACGTATAAGGAAGGAGAGTTAGTGCTGAGGCTCACGTTGTTCTTCGCATTCATGTGGTGTTGTCCATGATCGCGTAGCCTTGAGAGGTCCTGCCATCGCATTCGCGGCTGTAGTCATGTGATCACGTAGTGTCTTTTTTGAGCTGAGGAGATTTGTTCTCCGCGAGTGTTTGTCTGCGATCGTGAAAGAGGATAACTGGGATGCAGTGTTAAATTTCAAAAAAGAGGGTTTTATTTCATTCCTCATCTTTTGACTTAGAGAGCTCGGTGACGATTTTAAGAATGATTTTCAAGGAATTGATCAGGGTAAGTGATTCTAACTCGGATTTGATTATTTTATATGAACCCATCATTATGTTTACCATTTAGTTAGTGTTTTAGGTTAGAGAAGTTGAAAAAAATTGTGAAAATTTCATAGACCGTATTTTGAGGATTTGAAAGGCGATTTGAGGTCGGATTTGAATAATTTTAGTATGGTTGGAATCGTTATCAAATGAGTGTTCGGATTTTATAAGTTTGGTCGGGTTTTGAGATGCGGGCCTCGGGTTGACTTTTTGATTTTTTTAAAGATTGCAACTTTATTATTCGAAATAGTTTCCTATGGTTTGTATTTATGGTATAAAGTTATTTTGGCTAGATTCAAGCCGTTTGGAGTTGGATAATCGCGGAAAAGATTTACTAGTGGATTGAGTTAGCGTGTTTTGAAGTAAGTTTCTTGCCTAACTTTGTGTGGGGGAATTATCCATTAGGATTGGTGTTGTTTTGTGTTAATTGTGGTATGTGAATGTCGTGTGTACGTAAGGTGACGAGTGGGTACGCGGGCTATATGTGGTAATTGACCGGCTTGAGCTATGTAGATTCTTTCATGCCTTAATTGAATTTTTATAACATGTGATCTTCATCATTGTTAACCTATCCTTACGTGATTTGCTTGACATTGTAAATACTTGTCTCATCTCTTACTTGTTAATTACCATTACGTGCTTAGTTGAAGTTATTGTTCTCTCATTTCCTTGTTAATTAATTAACTGCCGAGTTCCTTTACTTGAAGTTGTTATTTCTTGGAATATCTTATTGCTGAATTATGGTGTTGATGTTATAAAGGCCGTGATTCACATTAAGGCAAGGTTGTAAATTTGTTGAAATACTATTCTTTTTGAGTTATTCACTTTCGGTTACTATTGTTGAAACTCTTGTACATATTGTGGTTGAGCCATGGGATATTTATTCTAGAAACACTATTATTGTTGACTTCTTTCGCAAGTTATGGTATTAGGCACTTGAGGTGCGATTTTTGATATGTTGTGATATTGATACGCATGCGGTGGTATAAGGATTGGGGTTGAAATGCATGCGATTAGATAAGGTAGGTTTGATACCCATGTTGCTAGTAGTGAAACTACTTGAAGCCACGCGGTGTGATAAGGTGGGCTAAAACGCGGGTAGCTATTTTGGAAAAAAATAATTTTTAAAACTAAATGTAAGGCTTTGCGGTGATATAAGGAAAAACTGTAATTTGATTTGTGAAATGAGACTACGAGGCGGTACCTCGATAGTGATTCTTGATGATACCTTTCATTTACATCACTTGTGTTTTGTTTGCATCGTTTCCTAGGCATTCTTATTATGTTTTTTCTTCCGTGACGTCTTAATTGCCTTAATTTCAGTGTAACTAACTTGTTAGATTTCTTCATTGTATAATTTCCATTGTTTCCATTATTGTAGTGTACTATACCTGTTCAGTTTTCTTATTTATTCCAGTAGGTATCTTGACCTGACCTCGTCCATATTCTACTGAGGTTAGGCTTGATACTTACTGAGTACTGTTGTGTTGTACTCATACTACGCTTCTGCACATCTTTTTGTGCAGATTCAGGTACTTCATACCAGCCTAGGCACCCTTGAGTTGAACTTGGATCGGAGACTTCAAGGTATACCTGCCGGCAGCAGGCCTCGTAGTCACTCTCTATCTAGTTTCTGTTTCATTCTCCTTTTTGTAGATACTGTTATATAGGGATGTTCAATATACTCGTATAGAACTTGTGATTCAATATCATCATATTTTGGGTGTTCTGTTCAGTTGTACTGCGAAGTCCTTTTTATGATAGCTATTGGTTTAAAAAATGGAAGCTTTATTACTATTTTCACTAAATTCTTTATGTATGTTAGGCTTACCTAGTTTTAGAGACTAGGTGCCCTCACGACATCCTACAGAGGGAGATTGGGGTCATGACAGATAAAGTCCTATGGACAAGACCTAACATAGAGCATATCAGATCAGTCTATGCTTAAAACTTTTCGCTCAAAGGTGAGGTAAAATTTCGTGTTTTTAACTTTCTTATAGTGTTTATTGATGTAACTAATAATGAAGATTGCAAAACAGTTTGATTTAGACGTTCTATTGAAATGGATGGAATGGTTATGTGGCTTCAAAAATGGTCCCCCGACTTCAAGCCGGAAGAGGACTCTCCAATAGTACCAGTCTCAGTTCTACTGTTGGGACTCCCATTCCATTATCATATGTCACTCCAGTTATAACTTTTTACTTGTGTTTTAGCTTAAATGATGGTGATTTGCACTTGTAATATATCTTATGTCTTGCAGGAACTGATTCTTAGTGAGGAGCAAGTTTAGAGATAAAATGGATGAATTGGAGCTTTGAATTATAAGTAGAAGCCTAAAGAATTAAGCCGGGATCGTGTTCGGGGCTCAAGGACCAAGTCTGGATGATAAAAATTGAAAAAATAAAGAATTATTGTGGAAACAAATACACTACCACGCCGCAGGGCGCAAGGTGGTAATGCGAAATTCTTGCTGAGTGGAAAAAAAACCTGATGTCTGAACTTTCTCATTGGCGCAGCATGCGGTAACACGTGGCGTGCTGTGCTTGTGTAATTTTCTTACAGTGATGTCCCACTTCGGCTTGGAAAGAGTAGTTTCTTCCGAACCTGATCCTACATAGTTTAAATACATCAAAAACACGATTTTTAGAGGACTTTTGACCTACGGATGATTGGAAGAGCATTGGGGACTCAAAGCAGAAGGACATCATTATTTCGTTAACTCAATACCGGAGTTTGGATTGAATTCATGTTTTCTTATTCTTCAACTTTAATTGTGACGACTTTCTCTATATATCTATGGAGTAGTTTACCTTAGGGTTTGACGGATATTTTGTCTTGAGTGATATTTGTAGATTTAACTCTAGTATTTTGCATGAATTCATTTATGGAGCTTTGAATTGATTGCAATGTTGTTCACTGAATTATTTAACCGAAAGAGAAATAGTTAAGTGATTATTTTTGCATTATTTAATTTGGTTTAATTCAGTGGTTCTTTTAAGTAATCGAAAAAGCTTGTTGAATTTTTTACTAAATCAAGTTAGAAGAATATTCCAGAGGCATTTTCCTAAAGACTTGTCCATTAACGTGTTCTTGCATATTTTCGCAGTGCGCTATATTAGTTCACCTCGTAGAATTAAGATTTAAAGAGGAGTCTTGGCCACACGTTTGAACTAATCATCGAGTGAATTCCTGAGAATCATTAGAACATTAGAGTGAATTGAACTAGAGTTATATCCCGAATAGCTATCTTGCGCCTATCCTACCACGACCCTTATTTCTCCCACTTTCATTTCTGTGTTGCTCAGTTCTTGTTCTCTGTGATCAATTGTTAATTGCTTTAATTTTAATAGTTAATTTTAGTTCAAAATCACTCAAATCAAGTGTTGATCATTCTGAATAGCGTTAAACCATAAGTTATTTGAATATTATTTAAATTCAATTCATGTGGAGACAATAATTATACTATACTATCTCTAGATAGCGAGCATCAGCTTCGTGCACATCAAATTTTAGCGTCGTTACCTGGGATTGGCAATCAATAGTATTCAAAATAGTTTTTGGTGAGAATTTAGGAATTGTTTTTTTTTTCCCATCATTATTCACGTTCTTTCATCTGTGTGCAGGCAACATGTTAAGTTCATTGGTGTATAACTCGATCCTCTTCCAAGAAATGGGTGCCATACAACCTAGAATTTGACAAGCACCTGCGATAGTTGAGAAAGGAAAAGGAATCAAGTGGATAATTCTTGGGTCAAACTTCGATCAAGATATAAATGACGGAGTAGACTTAGCTGCAAGAGAGGCAACACAATATAGAGAACAAGTTGCATGGTTAGCAGCTAAAGCAACCGTTAGAGCTGTTGATGATATTGTCAAAGAGGATGGGGTTTGAAGATTCAATCTAAATCGACCCCTAGTTGAAGATCAATTTGAAAATACGGCCCCAGGCCTAGGAGAGCATTAGGTGACTTTAGAGGGAAGGTGAATGAAGATCCTAACACTCTCTTGATGGACTTTGAGCAAACCATGAATACCTTTCAGTACAATGGAGTGTCAAAAGATGCAGTCTACTTAAGGGCATTCCTTTTTTCATTGAAGGATGACGCGAAGCACTGGCTTCGAAGCTTACCAACTGAGTCGATCAGGAAATGGGAAGATATGATGAAAATGTTTCTTGAAAAGTACTTATCAGCTGTAAAAATAGTGAAACTCAGAAGGGAAATCCACAACTTCTTCCAGAAGGACCCTGAAACGGTCTTCGAAAGTTGGGAAAGATTCAAGGAGATAGTGAGAAGGTGTCAGCATAATGGAATCGAATTGTAGATGCAACTCCAGGACTTTTGGGATGGACTGACACCCTCCCCATGACAAACTCTGAGTACTGCAGTTAGAGGTCCATAAATGAAGAAAACACCAGAGGCGATTGCCTCTAACCTTGATGAATTGTTTGAGAATACTAACCAATGGCCCGCTAAGAGTAATGATAAAAGAAAATCTATTGGGGTTCAGCAGGTGGACTCTAACACATCAGTGCAAGCCCAGCTAGACACCATGACCAAAGAGATAAGAAAGTTGACCTTAGCCAAGGTCCAAAACCAGCCACTATCAATTTATGACTTTTGTGGAATGGGTCATCCAACGCGTGAGTGTTAGTCCTCAGCTGCAAATAAAGTGGTAAATGCTGTGGGAAGATTTGACGGAGGCAACAACCAAAGGGGTAATAATTTTAACTCCATGGGATAGAGGCACCCAGGTTTCATGGAGTTCACCAAGTGGTAGTCTGAACGCATGGTAGTAGAATAATCCGAGACCCCACGGGACAAGAAGCTCCAGGATATCAAAATCAGTAGAGGCAACAATACCAGCCACCACAGTCTAATCAGTCTAGCACGGAAGATCTCATGAAGGATTTCATTATTAAGATAGATAAGAGCTTTGAAACTCATGGTGCAGTTCAAAACTTAGAGAGTAAGCGGGGCAGATAACTAGTTTGTTATCCGAGAGGTCTCTAGGAACCCTTTCTGCGGATACCAAAAGGAATCAAAAGGAAAAAATAAATTCAGTGTCTGTGTGGAATGGCAAAGTATTGCAGGACCCGATGGTAACACAGAATGATGAGTTGGCTGGAAATCAAGTTAAGACTGAAGGGGAATAGAAAAGTGATGAGCATTGTAGGACTGTAGTGAGGGCAGAGCAAAAGGATGGTCTGAAGAAGAAGAACGAACGAACGAACGAACGAATCTAAAGTTCCAACAAGGAAGAATAAACACAAACAAAGAAGTAATGATGAGACTAAAGAGAGTAAATATATTCCTACTCTACCTTTCCCTCAGAAGCAAAGAAGAGAGAAGTTGGACAAACAATTTGGGTGTTTTCCAGAAGTGCTCAAGCAGGTGCATGTTAATCTACCTCTCACAGAGGTACTCTCTCAAATGCCAACATATGCTAAGTTCCTAAAGGAGATATTGTCTAACAAGAGTAAAGTGCAAGAGACATCGGTTATCAAGCACACAGAGCATTGTAGTGCCATTCTACAAAATAAGCTCCCTCAAAAGTGTGGAGATCCAGAGAGTTTTACTACACCTTGCTCTTTAGGAAATACTAATTTTTAGAAATCTTTGTGTGATTCAGGTGGTTCTATTAATCTTATGCCTTTGTCTATTTTCAGGAAGCTCGAAAAAGAGATTGAGCCAAATAAATCTGTATCTGCAGCTGGCGGATCAGACCATGATAATACCTGAAGGAATAGTGAAAGATGTGCTAGTTTGGGTGGATAAATTTGTGTTCCATGTGGACTTCATTGCAGTGAACATGGAAGAGAATAAGGAGGTCCCTCTGACTTTAAGGAGACTTTTCTTGGCTACTGACAGAGCTATTCTGGACGTTCAGGAAAGTGAGCTCATGCTAAGAGTGGGGAAAGAAAGAGTGGTGTTCAAGATGAAGGAGGCAGTAGGTGCACCTAGAGATGAGTCGGCGGCACAATCTAAGTTCAAGGAAAAGGCCCTAAATGAGCGAGCTGGAGAATGCAAGCATGACAAGTGTGGGGTGTACCCCCAGAAGGCAAAAAAGAAATTTTCAGCATGGATGTGTGCACTGGGTCGGTCGTGCAAAGTGAACCCTGACATTGATTCAAAGACTAAATGATTCAGGGGAGTTTCCTTTACCTCTTGATTTTTATTTGGGTGCCGTGGGGACATATGCCACAATTTAAAGTGTGGGGTGGGGGATGTACATGTATTTATGTATATCTGTTTTTTGTTCTTTTATCTTTGTGTGTGTTTTCGTTAGTGTTGAAAAAAAACAAAAAGAAAATTGACTTTTTCCGATGACGGATTTCTTCGACTGTCTTCTTGAGGGATTAACGTCGAAGAAGAAAAAAATTATCTTGCATTTTTATTTTATTTTCTTAGGTAGTGTAACAATTTTTCCCTTGGTTTTTTTTTTCTTTTGCTGCAATTCTTTTCCAAGGGTTTTACTTAACTCAGGTGTAGTTAGTTTTTCTATTAGGAATAGAGAAATCTTGTGTCCTAATGTGTAATGACCCAATCGGTCGTTTTGTGTAATTGCGCTTCGTTTTTTCTTTTGATGCTTCACGCATGTGTTTTTATAATTTTATGACTTGCGGGGCCGGTTAGTTTTCGTTTCGGGAAGCTTTCGGGTTGATTTGGATCCATTGATTCTTGACTTAGAAGTTTAAATTAGAAATGTTGACCAAACATTGACTTTTATGAAAATGACCCCGGAACTGTGTTTTGACGGCTCCGATAGCTTCGTATTATAATTTCGGACGTAGGCGTATGACCGAAATTGATTTTGAAAGTCCGTAGGTTGATTTGTATTGATTTGTCGAAATTTGGCAAATTGAAGTTGAAAAGTTTGACCGTAGGTTGACTTTTAGCTATCGAGCTCGGAATTTGATTTTGGGACTTGAAAAAGGTCCGTTATGGTATTTAGAACATGTCTGCAAAATTTGGTATCGTTTGAAGTTGATTTGATAGTGTTCGGACTTTTAGTTATAACTTTAGAAATTCTTGAACTTTACTTTGAAATTCCTACGTTTTAGTATTCGGTTCGTAGTTTTAGATGTTATTTTTGTATTTTGATCACGCGAGCGAGTTCGTATGATTTTTTTTAGACTTTTGTGGATGTTTGGTTGGGAGCCCCGAGGGCTCAGGTGAGTTTCAGACATGTATCAGAGTGTTTTGGATTGAAAAACAGAAATCTGGTGTGCAACAGCCTCTGGTGTCGCATTTGCGAACACTAAGTTCGCAATTACGAGCTTAGCGGGGGGGGG
>MCJB01007269.1:206375-218292 GCA_002018475.1 Nicotiana obtusifolia
TCAGGTATCGCAATTTCAATACCTGGCTTGCAATTGCGAAGTAGCTTCAAGTATAGGGTAGTCGCATTTGCGATAAAAGATTCGCATTTACGAAGGAGACAGGCTTCGCAAATACAAAGCTAGAGTCACAATTGCGACCTCCTCATAGGGCTGACAGTGGCTGCATTTGTGATAACTACTTCACAATTGCGAGGGTTTTCATGTCGCAATTGCGACATCTGCAGCTGATCGAAAGAACTGGAAGTCAGGATTTCATCTTTCATTCTCACATTTTTTAACCCTAGACTCGGTATGAGGCAATTTGGAGAGAGGATTTTCATCTGCAAACTTTGGGTAAGTGATTCTAAGCTATTTCTAATCATATTCCATCAACATATATTAGATTTTAACATTAAAATCATGTGAATCAAAGTGAAAATTTGTGAAACTTTGTCAAGTTTTTGAAAAATAAGAAATTGAGTTTTGGGAGTCGATTGGACTTGAATTTTGAACTAATCACATATATGAACTCGTGGGGTCATGGGTAGACAGAATCTACAATTGGACCTGGGTTTTGACTGAGCAAGTCCTGAGTTGACTTTTGTTGACGTTTTGAAAAAAGTGTAAAGATCATAACTTTCTCTATTGTAATTGATTTTTCTAGAATTGTTTGATGATATTAAGTCAATTTTGGTTAGATTTGAGTTGTGTGGAGGCGAATTTTAAGGGAAACTCTATTTTGTAGAGTTGAAAGTCGTGTACGTAAGGTGACAAGTGGGTACACGGGTTGTACATAGTATTTGATCGGTTTAGGCTACTTAGACTATTTCGATGCTTTAATTGAAATGCCATATCATGTTCTAAATTCTTATAGTTAATCTATCCTTAATTGTGTTGGTCTGTCCTCACTTGCCTTAGTTGACTTGTTTAACACTTGTTCTACATCCTACTTGATAAATTACTCTCATGCTTTAGTTGAACTTGTTGCCTCTTTTATTATTACATTCTATCTCTTCGTTGTTAATTATTCATTATTTGAAGTTATTGTTCATGTGATCTCCTTCAATATTGATTACCATTAATTGAATTTATTGTTCATGTTATCCCTTTCCTCGTTGATTTTCATTATTTGAAGTCAATGTTATATGTTCTCTCTTCCAATGTGAGTTATTGCTATTTAATATTTTAGTTATACATTATCTCGTTGTTGAGTTATTGGTGTTGAAGTTGTGAAAGTCGTTATCACATTGACGTGAAATTATTATTGTTAGAACATCTTCCTTGTGGAGCATTTTACATTCATTGTTGTTGTTGATATTCTTGTACCCGTTGTGGTGGAGCCATGGGCTACTATTGTGGAAACATTGATATTTTTGATTGTTGGCAAGTTATGATATATGGGCACTTGTGACACGCATGCGGCGGTATAAGGCTTGGGGTTAATGTGCATGCGGCGGTATAAGGTAGGACTTGTGACACGCATGTGTGTGTTGCTTGTAGGGGACCTACGTGAAGCCACGCGGCGTCACAAGGTGGTTAAAGTGTGTGTAGCTATTTCGGGAAAACTATTTTCAAAATCTATTAGGAAAGATTGTGATTGAGATTGTGAATACGAGGCGGTACCTCATTGTGATTCCTCATAAATATACACGAGGCGGTACCTCGGTGGTGATTCAGATTATACACGAGGCGGTACCTCGTTGTGATTCTTCTTGTTTGTTCTTCCTTGTTCTTGTCAGTTATTGTCCGTATATGATCATTGTGGTTCTCTTTACTAATTTCTTTACGTTACTTCCTTGCTTACAATTCTACTATTAGTTCATGTTGTTAATTGTTTCGTATCAATTATTTCTCCTCTTTCTATTATTTACCCTTATTACACTTCCATAATGTTTATTTATATCCTAAGAGGTGTCTTGACCTGGCCTCGTCACTACTCTACCGAGATTAGGTTTGATACTTACTGGGTACCGTTGTGGTATACTCATACTATGCTTCTGAACTTTTTGTGTAGATCTAGGTACGTCTGCTCGTGCCGGTCGTTAGTGATCATCTGCTTGCTGCTTTACGAAGACTTCAAGGTATGCTTGCTCGGCGTCCCTTCTTTTACTTTTACTACTATTGTATTTTCCATTCAGAGAGTGATGTACTAGCCACTTTAGCTTACTCTGTAGATCTTATGACTCTGGTCCACCGTTCTTGGGGAATGTATTGTTGAGATTCTGTTCTCGGGAGATTATATGAGTTTATCATACTGGTTTTCTTTGTCTTTTGTCAATTATATATGTTTCGTGGTTATCAAATGTTACGCTTACCTAGTCGTAGAGACTAGGTGCTATCACGACATCCTTCGGAGGAAAATTGGGGTCGTGACATAATGCTAAGTGGAGATAACTTTTTTTGACCTTGTTGTGCCTTGAGAGCGGTGAATGCCTTAGTTGTGAAGCTTAGGCTCAGTTCTTAACTCATGTATAAGTACCTTACTTTGTTTGATCTTGACTTTGCTAAACTGTTTTGACTAGAGAGATGGGATTAATCCAATCCTGAGTGTGTTATGTGCCATGAGTGTGTGAGGTTTTTGTTGATATTGCGTGCATTGCATTTGATGTCTAGAACTTGTCCCGTGTGTTTGCAAAACGAAATAGCAGTCTTGTTCAGTTTAGGATGTGATAGAGGTGTTTCTTTTTTGATCCAGATATATGTCTTTGACCCACCTAATTATATGTATCTTAGTTAGCACCTTTGTACCTATAATCTTAATTCTTTGGCAACCACACTACAAGCCTGACCCCTTGAATTGACTATTTGTTTGAACTTTTCACCTCTTGAGCACTTGAATTTGCTATGAGCTTGTTAAAAGCTAAGTGGAGGTATGATTGGGTATTTTGAGTGAAACTGAGAAAAATGAAGAAAGGTGCACTGCTTGAAAACTGTGACATCCATTTCTAAGGGATTGAAAGAAAATTTTTTGAAGTTTGAAAAAAAAATTAAAAATCAGGACTATGAAAAGCGAAAAACAATTGTGTATGTATGAGATGGAAAAAAAATGATTCCTTGCTAGTGGTAGCTCATATCTTATTTGTGCTTAAAATAATTTAGACTATTTTTTGTGAAGATTGGGGGAGTTTGGTTCAACATAAGTGTTGGGTTTGAATTGGTGAAATTGTACGTACTAAAGTGATTCGGGAGGCGTAGTCACTATTATCTATATGTATTCTACCTGTCCCGCAACCTACATTACAACCAAAATAAAGTCGTACTTGATCTTTCACTGGGTGAGCTCAATTAGTAGACTATATACACTACGAGCAAGCCTATGGTACATATTTTATGGCACATGAATTTTAATTTTAAGAGTGAGTGAATTCTTTCAATCTTGAGTTCCTATTTGTTCTTGAATTTTATTATGTGTGGAACTACTCTCTATCTTTAGCGTGAGGGCATATGATTTACGAAGGAAAGGTAAAATCTTTGACCTTTGTGTTAGAGTAAGTGAGCAGGTTTTTCAAAAACATATGTGGTGCTTATGAGTCGAGTCTTGAGGCTAGGATGTTATGATAGGGTGCTTCATCTACTTTAAATATTTTTTACATGATGGATTGGAGAAGTTGTTTGCTGAAAAATGTCGTCTCTATGTGGAGTGTAGCTTGATTGCTCGAGGACGAGCAATGTTTTAAGTGTTGGATGTTGATGGTAGGCTAGAAATCTGTATTTTAGCCTTAACTTTCTCTTCAATTACCGCATTTTACTTGTGTTTGAGCTTAAATGATGGTGATTTGCGCTTATAACGTGTTTTATGCCTTACAGGAACTGATTCTGAGTGGGAAGCAAGTTTAGAACTAAAATGGATGAATTGAAGCTTTGAAGTTTGAGTAGAAGCTTATAGAATTAAGCCGGGATCGTGTTCGGAGCTAGAGAACCAAGTCTGAATATCAAAAATTGAGAAAAAAGAATTACTCTGGAAAAAAAAATACACTACCGCGTTATGGGGCGCAAGGTGGTAGTGCAAAATTCTTGCAGAGCAGAAAAACCCTGCTCTATTAACTTTTCTATTGGCACGGCACATGCGTCATGCCTGTATAATTTTCTTAGAGTGATGTCCCACTTCGGCTTGGAAAGAGTAATGTCATCCAGACCCATTCCTACATGGTATAAATACATCAAAAACAGGACTTTTAACGTACGAAAGATTGGAAGAGCATTGGAGACTCAAAGCACAAGGATTCATCATTCTTTCATCAACTCAACACCCAAGTTTGGATTGAATTCATGTTTTTTTATTCTTCAACTTTAATTGTGATGATTTTCTCCATATCTATGGAGTAGTTTACCTTAGGGTTTGATGGATATGGCGTCTTGATTGATACTTATGGATTTTAACTCTAGTATTTTGCATGAATTCGATTATAGAGCTTTGAATGGATTGTAATTTTGTTCACTAAATTATTTAAGTGAAAGAGGAATAGTTGGGTGATTATCTTTGCATTATTTAGTTTGATTTAATTTAGTGGTTCTTTTAAGTAATCGAAAGAGCTTGTTAATTGTTGATTAAATCAAGTTAGGAGAATATTCGAGAGACGTTTTCCTAAAGACTAGTCCATTAACGTGTTCTTGCATATTTTCACAGTGTGTTATATTACATCACCTCCTAGAGTTAAGATTTATACGAGAGAGGAGTCTTGGCTACACGTTTGAACTAATCATCGAGTGAGTTCATGGGAATCATTAGAACATTAGAGTGAATTGAACTAGAGTTATATCTCGAATAGTTATCTTGCACCTATCATGTCGTGACCCTTATTTCTCCCACTGACATTTCTGTGTTGCTCAGATCTTGTTCTCTGTGATCAAATTGTTAATTGCTTTAATTTTAATAGTTGATTTTAGTTCAAAATCACTCAAATCAAGTGTTAATCATTCTGAAATACGTTAAATCACAAGTTATTTGAACATTATTTAAATTCAACAAACATAAGACAAGCTGTCAAGCTCACATAAGTTCAATAGTTTACAGGGCGCTGCACACAACTTCGGGTTTCTACAAACCCATAATAAAGTCAAACAAGAATAGTGAACTTAGGTTTACGATTTAATTACGTTAATCCTTAAAAAAAAAGTTGATGTTCGTTTCCTTAATTTTCTTTCTTGGCTCTTTCTTTTCATTCCTACAAACTTTAGGTCAAAATATGGTCCCAATTTATATCATCATGAAAAGACATAAGAACCCATAATTTTTTCAGTTTGGAAAAACAAAAGTGAACTTACGAAACTGACTCTTCTATTTATAGCGATCTCACTGATTTTATCTCATTTATTTCGTCCGCAATATTGCCGCAGTTCTCTACACTATAAGAAAGGACCATAACTTGGGTCTAGTGGTCCAGATAATCACCGTTAAAATTGTTTGGCGCTAACATTAATTCACGGGCTTCAAGTTTTCTCTAGGATTTACGAAACATTCTTCATCGACAATTAATTATACGTATAAAGTTGAGCTGTATTTCAATTGTTAGAACATCTTGTTTTTCACTCTAATTTCTAACTTATATTCTTCTTAAGATATTAATCAACACACTTCACTTACTAAGCAACATTCCCTGCAACAATGTGCAAAACAAAACTGTTGAATCCAATTCAAGTTTATGGATTAATCAGTTCCAGGGCTCAAAATTTTATGAAGAAACTTGATTTTGAAGTCATTTTGATATATATATATATATATCCCGATGTGTCATAATATACATTTTATACTGCCAAACACATGGCCAATGAGAGGTATGACTAAAATTTAATCAGAATTTTTAATACCCAATTGAAATCCTTTTATGTGAATACATGCAACTAAAAAAGAAAAAAGAGAAAGTGTTCACAGGTTCCTCGATCTAATGAAATGAGTTATGTATCATTCAACAATATATTTTAGTATCAGCTTTCGAATTAAGGAAATACTACGGATATAATTCAAACTGTTGCATACATCTTTCTATAACAATGGATTTGAGTCATGTGAACGTATTATTTTTAATTGAGGCAATATATCACAATTTAGCTACATAATTTTAAATTTTTCGGATTTGATGCATCTTCAATTCTGATATCCATCTTCCGGAGAAAATGAATATGAAGTTTGTGAATATATTACTTAATCTAAATCTAACTATGTTAATTAAGTCTATTTCAAACAATTTCTTTTTGGGAAATGTGGGTGAGAAGGAAGTCAAAATCACAAATTGCCTTATTAAAGGGAGACGGACCAAGGCAAGACTTAAAATCAAAGAAAGAAGCGAGTTCATCACACCATGACTATAAATATACTATACCCTTTGCACTGAAAGATGCTCACACATAATATTTCATAAATTGTGAAGTATTAGGTAGAATGGCATATGCTGCTGAACTTGGTTTCATTTATACTATTCTTCTCGTTACAGCTACAAGTAAGTATCCATTATTTGACTTTATCTCTTAGTGTAATTCTACATCCTTGTACGTGTAATCACTTATGTAGGAATATATGTATACAATATTTCATATGTATGAAAAAATATGCATGTATCTCGATGTATGCACGACATCTTAATGTGTTTTTCATGTTATACAAGTAGTAATTTGATTTTGATCATCATGATGATGAAATGTTGCAGCCAATTTATGGTGGTTCTCTAACATGCAAGTTAGTGCTGATTGGAGCGTTGATCATGCATAATTTGGCAAACCTTCATAGGAGGCTACTCCCACAACTTAATACTTGTACTAACGATAGTGATTGCACTGTCGATTGTTGAATTTGCTGTAGATGTGGACTCCTGAATTTGGAAACTGACGAGCGTACATGTGGGTGGTAGAATAAGTACAAAAAGTACGTTAATGTCCTAATGCAAACACTCTTAATTAATCCATGTTATGCATTTACGTTTCTGTGTATTTTCAATCTTTTCATCCTCTTTCTAATTTCCTTGTCTTTCATACTTTAATTGTGCTAATAATGAAGCAAGTCATGTGATCGTGTACTATTCAGGAATATGTTGGAGGCAACCTGAGCTAGCTTTCCAATAGGTGTATGATCAGCATATGTTTACCATCTTTATGTGTGAATTTATTGCATTTCTAATATATTTTAGTTCTCCTGTTGACTTTTATATATAATTCAATAGGTATCGGATAAAGAGTGATGACTTTAATATATAGTACTCATAGGTTATGGCAATTGTATCCCGTACTCACTCAACATGGACTCTCCATCTAGAAACGAACAATTAAGACCAGGAATTAGGTTCCAACTTTAGGCTCTAGTGCATGATAAGAAGATAAGGATGGGAAAGACGTCCTAAATATCTCTGTAGCCTCATAATTATAAGTGTGACACGCAACACATCAATCTATAAAGAGGTCTTTATTAGATAAATATTCATGACCCGTGTGATACACATAAACCTTGTGCGCTGACACTAAATTTATCACAACTTGGGAGTGGAGGGCTGTAACTGGCACTCGATTAATTACATTATATTGCAGTTGGGTGAACCCATATTCCATGATGCCTATCATCCATCAACATGCAAATTAAGGTACTAAGTTGCCCAAATCTGTCACGCCCCAAGATGTCTTAGACTTACCATCGAGGGAACCAACCTTGCATGACGTGTTTACACAATCCAAGCAAAGTTACAATTCATAAGCATTTCGTAAACATCTTAAGTAACATTTTCAAATTATAAAGTATGACAACATTGGCCTACACGTTTGAAATAGCAACACATCATAAGTTATTATAATATCAAAATGAGTCATTCAATCATGTCATGCGAGAGTTCAACTTAATGACAAAACATAATCCAAATTCACAACTTCTATCGAGCCTTTGTGTGGCATCATGAATATCTGGGCAGCAAGACACCATCTTAAAGTGATTCTGAAGTCACACGAGTAGTCTCGATAAAACATAAATTACTTTGCCTAAATTTGCTTGGTTACATTATTTCCATATAACACACCAAAATCTTTTAGGATTTCACCTTTTTCAAAATCCTTCAGTAACAAGGAATAACTAGCACGACCATTTCAACCAGTGTTCTATTATTAGAAGTTATCTTTTACCAAAACATGTCAAACTTTGAGAATGAAGCATTTAGAGCTCTATGCTACTATAATCATCATAAATTATTTTTTGTCACACACAAGTACATTTCGTTTGTTAATTATCAAAACATCAGATGAGTTAACACTTAATATTGGAGGTATTGGTAGCATATGTTCAGAAAATCACCAGAGTTGCCACCATTGACCTACAAACAGTTTGTGGAAACCATAGTTAGGTTCATGCCTAGCAGCCGGAGTGTATGCCCGAGTTCGAGTACTTCTTGTACGAAGGTACAATAGGTGTCTGGGTACGATATCCATGCAGTTCATCAGATTATCACGATATGGCACTTATATTGTGCCTAATGAGGAGAAGAGGGTGAATGGTATTGGAAAAATTAGTGGTATTTCAAAAGGGAATGTGCATTATTTATTTGATTTGGAAAAACTTTCTTTTTTGAAATATTAATTTTATTACTACCTTTTTTTTTAAACTCCACTATAGGGAGTTCATTCATTCTATCCAAAGGGGCTGATTACAGAGAGAGGTCAAAGGACCCTCGCACAAAAATAAGCTGAGGTACATTCCACCCACAGCCCTTCCAAAAAGAGACTTGTAAAATTAGCTTACAAAGTAGTTAACCTTATCATACCTAAGCTTAATACTAGGCATTTGACATATGTCAAGATGGTAATAACCCATTGCCATCTTGAGTAAATGATGCTAGTCAAAAAGTAGTTATGGCTGCCTAGAAGTAGTAGCATTTTTAGCCAAAGTATCCGCTACATAGTTAGCTTGCCTTAGGCAATGTGAAATACTGCAATTAACTTGGAATAGGATTTGCGATATGTCATCAATCAATGCTTTGAGCTTCAGATTTCTGGTGCTTCTCATCTTCTGCATATCTAGGATGATCAAGGAGTCGATCTCAAGAATGCATTCTTGAAATCCATTTTGCAAACAACATTGAATTCCAAATTTTGCAGCTACTGCCTCTGCTTGATTGTTACTAGAACACGAAATTGGCATGGAAAAGGCCATGATCATCCTTCGCTGCTCGTTTCTAACGATGCCTCCAATTCCAGCCTTCTCCCTTGCAAAGCTTCCATCAGTATTGATTTTAACAACGCCATTGGGAGGCTTTATCCACTTTACTATTTTCCATTGGGGAGTTGGTCTTAGCCTCTCCACAATATCACAGAAACACATGGACGTGGAGTTTATTCCAAACCTTCAAATTGTGTCATCAAAAGGCAGTTTCTTTTGGACCAATCTCCACACTAAAAAAGAGATTTTGGAAGGTCGATGTGAGTGCCATACCTTGCTTCTGATGTTATCTCTTAGCCTATGCTGAATTAGTTGGTGAGTAGCAGACCTGGTAAAGAAATGACCATCCTCTCCTGGTTCCCATATTGCATAGTCCTCTTGGCAAGTCTTCCCAATGGGTATGATGGCAATCTGCTGAACAATGTCCATGGGAAGTATATCTGCCAGTTTTTCATAATTCTATGTACCTTCTATGATGTAGTCCAGTTGTCCCATCAAAAATTAGTTCCACCCTTCTGCACATTCTATATGATTGTTTCTCTACCTTGTCCCTAACTTGCATCAGTTTTGCCCCTGAGTGCGACTGTTTAGCCACCTTACCCTTTGCTAGTGGGTGGCTTCTGCTACAATATTCAGCCTTAATGAATAAGGACTATAGCGATTGTTGTGTCCTAAAGTTCCACCATCTTTTATATGCAAACGAGTCACTAATGTCCTCTAGTCTTTTCAATCCAATACCCCCTTCTTCCTTCGGCCAGCATAAGTTAGCCCACGAGCTCCATTGATATTCTCCAACTCCCCAGAAGAATCTAGCAAAATGTTTCTCTACCAGTTTGAAAATTCCTTTAGGGGGGTGCATTGCCGCAAGGGTATATACAAGGACAGCTTGTTGAACATGTTTGAACAGAGTAATCTTGCCACCATAAAATAGAAACTTCCCTTGCCAGCCATGAATCTTCTTTATGATTTTATTCACCAAATCATCAAAAATTTGACAATTTCTTCCTTCCTACATATAGAGGGCACCCCAGGTAAGTGAAAGGAAACTGCTGGTGATTGAAGCCAGTTCTATCAACCATTTTGTTTATTCTTGAAGTTGAGGCCTTTGGTGAAGTACAGAAGAAGCTCTTATCTTCATTGACCTTCTGCCCTGAATTTTCTCATAAAGTCTCACCTGCTTCATGACAAGTTTCAAAGATTTGCTTTTACCTCCAATGAAGATGACTATGTCATCTGCATAGGCCAGGTGATTTATTTTGGGACCTCTAGTGTTCATAGAAAAAGGGACAAATCTGGGATTATCATATATTTTATTCAGCAAGCGCGACAGGACTTCTGTCACAATATAAACAGGATGGTGAGAATGGATCACCTTGCTTCAGCCCTTGAGAAGAAGTAAAGAAATCCCTTCTTGCCATTAACTATAATTGAGTAACACACATCTGAGATTAGCCTCCTTACGACCTCCATCCACCATTCTGAGAAGCCAAAGTTCCTCAATACTGATATTAGAAAGTCCCAAGAGAGTCTATCATATGCTTTAGCCATATCCAATTTGATCACTGTGTTGCCACCTGTGTTTGGCTGAGAAATACCCTGCACTATCTCTTGAGCTAGCAACACATTATCTGTAATAAGTCTGCCCTTCACAAATCCACTCTGATTTTCTGAAATCAATCTCGGCAGCAATGGATTACGTCTTCCAACCAGAGCTTTCGAAATTATCTTAGCGGAGAAATTGCTAAGACTAATTGGCCTCAGTTCTGCAAAGTTGGAAGGAGATTGGACTTTTGGAATCAAAACCAGACATGTATGCGCGTAAAATTTAGTCAGCATTTTCCCTTCAAAGAAACTCCGAACAAATTTGACCACATCTTTAATAATACCCCAGCACTTCTGATAGAAAGTTCCATTAAATCCATATGGTCCTGCAGAACTTGTATCACTCATATCAACAACTGCTCTTTTGATTTCACTTTCCTCCGGAACTTGTGATAGTTGTAGATTGTCTTCCTAAGTAGTAGGGGAAGGTTGAACATCTTCTGAAAATGCCTGACTGCAGCTTTGGCAGTTTTCTCTTCCCCTTGGGTCCAATTACCTCTATGGTTCTTTATTCAGTGAAGTTGTAGCCTTTTCCTCTTTTCTTTGATGACATTATGAAAGTACCTACTGTTGCAGTAACACTTCTCAAACCACCTGACTTGTGATTTCTGTTTCAACAGGGATTCTTGCATAGCCATCCATCTGACATATTCTGCTTGTGCCTTGTTTAAATCTTCTCTAGATTGTTCAGTGTTAACTGTTAAATCAGGATCTTCCAGCGTTTGTACTGTCTCTTCCCATTCCTCCACCTTCTGGTATACATTACCAATCACATTCTTTGATCAGTAGCTTAGTCTTCTTCCCAGCATTTTGAGTTTCTGTTGCAGAATCCACATAGGATTCCCCATGATTTGAGTACCCCATATCTCCCTAACCAGATCATAGAAATTTGATTGTTCAATCCAAAAGTCCAGGAACTTAAAATTTTACAAAGTCCTTTTGCTCTGTATGACACTTCATAAGTAAGGGCCTATGATCAGAACCAGATCTACTAAGGTACCTGACCACAGTACTTTGAAATTCATGTAACCAACCATCATTAACCATGATTCTATCTAATCTTTTTCATATCTTCCTCCTAGGACTCCAATTACTACACCAGGTAAATGTAGAACCCACAAAACCCTGCATTAGTAACTCCACAACTATCGAAACAAGCTGTAAAATCAAAGCTCTTGCTAACTCTATGTGGCCTACCCCCCCCCCCCC
>MCJB01007269.1:218312-234596 GCA_002018475.1 Nicotiana obtusifolia
CCCCCCCCCCTCTTCTCACAAGGATCCAGAATGACATTGAAATCCACTACAATGCTCCAAGGCCCTGTAATCAGAGATTCTGTTTGTATCAAACTATCCCATAGCTCCATTCTTTCTTCTGGTGTACACTTAGCATAGACTGCAGTGATGTTTACTTCATATCCTCCATAAGCATTCTTTAGGTTAATAGTGACATGTTGATCATCTATCCAAACAATATTAGCATTGAAGTTTCCAAACCAGAAACATCATATTTGTCATATATCATTGGACAAGCAATGATCAAACCCTAAGAATCTTCTATAACCTTCAACTTCATCCTTCCTAACAAAAGGTTCAAAGATGGCAACTAATTGAAAATTATTAATTTGTACAAGTTGTTTCAACCTGTGATTGGCTTTTTTGGATCTCATCCCTCTTATATTCTAAAAGATGGAATTAATCATAAAAGATTTGGAGAGGTAGGTTTGTATCCTTCCCTTGTCAGTGTTGGATTGAATTCTGTCTTTCTTCCCCTTTCTTATGCTTCTACTTCTTCCTCTTGCCATTGGAGACAGCCCTGCTTTATTTATTACCTCCTTTCGATGCCTCTGGTAATGGTCATCCAATTCACCATCACTATGGTTCATTGGTGCGAAGGCATTTATCAAGCTGTTGGCTACTTCATCATCTGACTGGTGCAGTGTTTCCCTTAGTTGTGGTCCTTTTGTTGATGCTCCATTAAGGTCAACCACTAACTGAATTCCTGGGTGGTTTCTGATTTCAGTCCCCACACTAGAGGAATCCTTTTTTGATTCTTCTACTTGTTGTATGCTGTTGTTGGTGTTGTTGTTGGCTGGTTCTTTTAGCCCCCTGCCTTCCTTACAAGAGATGTCAAGTAGTTCTTTTCCCCTGTCTACCTCATGCTCCTTTACAGAAGATTGGGCATCCTTGTTATTGTTATCATCCTTTCTCTTATTGTTAGTGCTTTCCTCATTGTGCTTTTGATTGTTACTGTTTTCCTCCACCAGAATAGCTTGTTTGCCCCTGTAGAAGTTCTTTCTTCATTTTTCTCTTGTCTCACCTTTTGTGGTTTAAGGATGACCTTTGAATTTTTCTTTGTTATCTTTTTGGTCTTGACTTTCTTCTTCTTTTTGCTGTTGGTTCTCATTTTGATATTGGTCGTCTCTTTGTCTCCTTTTCCATTATCAAAATTGACATCATTAGTCTTCTCATTCTTATGTTCTTTTGGTGATTTTCCTTCATCTATGCCACTTCCTTTGTCTTTTCTTGGATTGCCCTGTTGTTGTTAGTGATCAATCCCTCTCCACATGTGTCCTTGTTTCCTCCTCCCTGTTCCTGCGCCTGATTAATAGAATCATTCATCATGACCCTCTCCTCTTCTGTCTTTTCAGCATATCTCACCTTCTCTACCACTCTACAATGTCATGACCCATCTTCCTGCAGTGCCCACGGAACTTGAGCATACTTTAATATTCTAGTTTTTGTTCGAAACCTTTCAATGGGGAGTCATCATCCTCGTCACAAACCCAAACATGGTTAGGTAAAGGCTTAAGAAGATCCACCTCAACCCTAACTTTGGCTGTACTTCATCTGGTTTTCCCCCTCGTAGCAACATCCATCTCTAGTAGAGTACCAACCTCTCCTGCAATTTGTTTTACATAGTGCCACGTATGAAGGTGAAAAGGTAGCTTTGGAAGGAGGATCCATAATGGAACAATAGGCAAGTCCTCATCTGGTTTGAAGTCGTGACTCCATTTCTGGAGCCACATTTGGTGTCCCTCAATTTCCACAACTCTCTTGTACCATACCATATTGAAGTCTTCATTGTTTGTAAAATCCAGAAAGACCTTGTAGTAGTCAAATACTCCGATCTTGACCAATCCCTTCAGCAGAAATCGCTCCAGGAATCGAGACCTAACTTTTTCAATTTGGGGGCGAATCTTCAAGAATTTCCTCACGATAGTTCTCCAGCATTCAGCCGCCATGACTCCATAGTAGTCCCTGGTCTTGAAAATCACCGCTGGCATTCCATTGTGTGTTCTTCTCCTTGCTATCACCGCTTCTTGTTCTTGACAAGTTGGGGTTGTCGTAGAGCCCTTTGGGTTGACTACTGTGTTGGCATATGATGTTATTACTGGGATTCCTTCTACTGATTGGGTCGCTCTTGGTTGGGGGCCTTTCTGTTGATCCATATGGGCCGGCCTATTTCCGTCTGGCGGCTCCATCAGGTGGAGCGTGTTCGTAATCTCCTTCAGCCAAGTCGTCGGGTATCCTATTTTGGGTGTGTGTGAGGCGAGTTCTTATTATTCTATACCAAAATGCCAATTTATTCAGTTTTATTTTATTACTACTTATTATTTAGTCAATTATATATTTAATAGAGTCAAACTAACCTTTGGAGAATGCCTATAAAAATATGATCTTTGGAAAACTAAAGACACATTTTCTGAATCATCTTCTCCCTTCTATATGTTGGGTTCTTTCTTGAATTTTCTGCTAGTTCTGTCCCCGGTTTAATAACTAGAAGAGCTTGTTGAATCCTAGGGGATATGTATAATTTTGTTGAGGATATTTTCACACTGTTATTATGGAGAATACCAATTACAATATTTTCGTTGAACAAACTATTCTAGTAATTGTTTTAATTCCACTAGGCGGTATATATGTGTTCATCCATCTTTTCTTCAGAGAAGGTAAAGATTGCAATAGTTCGACTTAGCATGTTCTTCGTATCAATGATATGGAATAAATCATCATATGTTCAATGTTGGTAACTTGGTATCTCTTCTCCCAATCATCTATAGTTCTTGATGAAATGTTATTCATTCTTTTTTTTTCTCTTTCAACTATATGAGACATAGTTTTATATTGTTAAGCATTCACCTATTTAAAAATTATTTATAATTCTATGTTGACTAGAATCTTGGTTGTATCGTACATGGTGCAATTGTTTGCATTTTATCATCAAAGTGAATTCATCCATATCGCAATTGATTAAAAAATTATTCCCAATAATAGCTTGTGGTATGTCTATGTATATTCTTTCGAATCCAAAGATGTAGCTAAATAGAAGAATAATCTTGGGGTGAAATTATATTATTAGCTTGCTATTTATAAAATAGAACTTCTTATGAGTTGTGAAAAGATTATCTCCTTAACCTAAAACTTTCGAAAATGTAGGGGACCTGAGTGTTCAGAGTTATATAACCTGATCTTAAGAAAGCAAAAGGTAGAAAAATTATTTTATTAAAATTATAGTGAAGCCTTACAAAATTAAGACTTTTTTGTGACAAAAATTTGTATTAGAAGATCAATATACAAGATGTTGTATTTCTGGCTCTGAAAAGTAATTTTGTTTCGGGTCTCTTTAGTTATTTGGGTGAAAAAATCCTTGAATTTATGACATTTTCCCTACAAATTTGAGATATTTTTATAAAAGTTTATAGTTGCTTCTATGTTTAGAAAAAATTATTTTGGTATTTAAATATGGAAGATACCAAAAGAAAATAAATTTTAATATGTGTTGAAAAATATTTCAAAAGATATTTGTATGGAAGTCAAGTTTCTTTTCATTTGAGATGATTTGAGAAATACTATGAATTAATATTTTGTAAGTGAATTTTTCATTGTATTAAAAAAATACAGTGATGATATTGAATTTCTGATACAAATGAGGAAAAAAACTCAGTAGTAATTGTGCATCTTTCGGTGGAGTGTTGTGGTATTGAAATTGCCTGACATTAATGTTGATTAAGCAACCCCTTGGCGAGTATTGCACTAGGAATTAGACCGACCATATTTGTATCGATAAATTGTGATTGTCAATGCACAATAGCTATTGTAAGAAAATAAATCTTTCAATGGAAAGAGTAAACACATTCTTTTCAGACATAATGTGATAAAATAATTGCGAGAGATGCAAATTTTTTCATACATATTATGTGTAGTCAAAAGAGGATTTGACCAATCCTTTGATTTATAAGTGAAACGTCGAGGGGCTTAGTAGGCAAGATTACCTTAAAACATACACTTGTGAGTTAGAAATTAAAGGTTGAGTGAAGGATCAATTAGAGGTGCGTGCAACCTATCCTGAAAACTCAAAATTTTAAAAAACAAAGTTATGACTTCTGGCCTTCTGACACTTTGCATGGATTGCTTAATGTGCTAAAATAATAACCATTCAAAGAGTAAATTTTACCCGTGATCATTTAATTTTGAGTCTGTAAAATAAAGTTATTTTTCTATTTTTTATTACATAAAAATCATTCAACTTTAAGTTTGTGACACTTCGTGACATAAAAGTCATCCAAGTTTGGCCAAGTTAACTAAAAGGTAAATATCACCTGAATTTTATATTTTATACGGGGAATATGACATGACGCTTTAAAATAGCTATTTAGCTTAATAAAACATATCAAATGTAATAGATTAATTTTAGAGACATCTCCCATGTTTCTCTTCGTAATGTTACTCTCCCTTGTGGTTTATAAAATTTACGTTTATCTCTATATTTAATTTCTTTGTAACGACTCGAAGCCATGGGAAACATATTGAGCTCTAGAATTTGTGTTTGTCATTAAATTATTTGATGTTCTAACAATGACTCTTCTGCCAATTCAAAAAGATACTTTTGTACAATTTATAAAACAAATGAGTATAAATTAATAAGGGCAAAATAATCAAATCATATTTTTTAAATTAATGATAATGAGTTAACAAAATTATTACAAAGTAATCAAAATTAAAAAAAGTAAACATAATATTCGTAAATCAGAACTGAGATTAACGAAACTTGGAGAGAGGTTTCTCAAATTATCCCAAATATAATAAACTTATTTTAGAGTGTCATGTCATATTTTCAATATAAAATATAAAACTTGGGTGATATTTACTTTTTGATTACCGGACAAAGTCGAATGACTTTTATGTGACAAAAAATAGATAAGTGACTTTATGTTATAAACTCAAAGCTAAATAAATTTTATGTAATAAAAAATAGAAAATGACTTCCGTTTTACAAACTCAAAATTAAATGACCACGAATAAAATTTACTCCCGTTAACAAGAGTAAGTGTGCACTATCGGCACGGCTTCTAATTATTGAAAAACTATATGCATTTACAGTGAAACTTATTTTCTGTTTTCATTCATAAACATGGAATCCGTATTGCAATTGGTTAACGTCATAAATAAAATAACCATTATTAGCAATTGGAAATTACAGAAAACTAAGGAAATAGATAAAGCAAAAGAAATGAGAATGAAAATATTATATGATATCCAAAGTTGTTGCCGTGGCTTTGTAAGAATATGGTTTCTTTGGTATCTAATTACAAGTTTGGTCATAGAACATAAGTTCCCATCGTTTCTCTATGAAAGCAAATAAAGTGCTACCTGAGACAAGGTTGATAACTTATACCGACTCCGAGTCACAAAATAGTTATTAGTAATTATATATCACGGTTTGGAAAGATCATGATCTATTAAACAACATTTTTCAATTTCGCTGAATACTTCTTTCTTTAACATTTCAATTCTTGAAATAAGAAGTGCTAATAAAAGACCTCTCACGTTTTTCTTCACTGAACAGTGAAGGAAAGATAAAGAGCAAATAGTAAATCTGAAAATATTTGATAGTTGGCCTTGTATCAGGGAAGAGATTGTATTATTGTTAATCTATAACATGTGACCAACAAATCATTAAAGTCCCTTTCTTAAAATGTGACATTGTAACTCGAAAATACTTTCAACAAAAATTAGCTGGTAACAGATCTCAAAATTTCCTTCGACGTTTTCAAGTTCTCTCCAAAATAAAAACACAGAAAAATAATTCTTTATGGATTCCAGTATTCTCCAAAACAAAAGCAAAGAAAAATAGTAGTAATTGGATTCTTACCAGCTGCGCAAGATTTTCCTGCTCTGTTTTTTCTTTCTTTTTTAAACATTTATTATTCTCTTTAATAGGTAATGAATTAAAATACTACTACATACTTGTAATTATTGTGATCTACTCAGACATTAGGCAAATGAAAAACACGAGTTAGTTCTGTAGAAGTCATTGAATGCTTATTATTTCCTACTCACGTTCAGGTTCCTCTCATGAACATCAAAATGTCACAAATCACTTTCTTGCTGTCTCCCATGCTATTTCTCCCTTTACTCAGGCCATTTGCTTCTTCAGGAATGTCATATTTTATGCTGCTTTTTCTAACAAATTTTACATAACTAAACAAGCAAAATCCACATGCAAAAACCAACATTCTTCTTTCCTTCTAATAGAATCATCAAGGAAGTGTCTTCTTAACTAAACATGTGACGTGTTTTTATGTGAGAATAAAGGAGAATAAAAGGGGGCTTTGCAAGTTGGTTTCTGGAGCATTTCTTGAACAAGGAGTGCCATTCTCGTGTGTGCCGCTTCTAGTATTTCTTTGTCCCTCCGTACAGTGACATAATAGTATAAATAAGCACATATCGCAAACAGACTCCAACCAAAACCAGTTGTCTCTAACAGCTTTTGAATCTAAAGGTTTGGAGCCTGTTCTCTATTGTAAGTAACTGCCATATGCAGAAAGTTTTAGTGTTCTTTCAAAACTAGTTTTCCTTCACTCCATTCCCCTATTTTGATCCAACGATGATATGCTTCCCCTCTTTGGAGCTGGTTATCTTCCTAAGTGTATCGAGTACCCTCTGAAATGTCCAGAGACTCTCGCTTTCCTCGACTCAAATATCATGAGACAGAGCAGGGACTAGATTGGAATCCAATCTTTTCGTTGTTTTTCATTTACAATTCCATCTTATTTTTCCCATGGAAATCACTATTTGATCATCTCTATCTTCTATAACTTCTTATTAATTTTCTGTAATGCTGTGCGACATGTGTATAAACTTATGCCATGCATATATAGATAAGAGAGGAAGTTTACTATTTCATCATCTGCTCTTTTTTCCATACTATGTTAGGCTATGTTTTCCAAATATATCTTGCAAACACCTTCATACTTCTTGATGGTTCTTCCATTTCAGGCCAACTCAAGCATTTGATTTATGGAGAAACAGAATTTAGACCTGTACTGGCAGAATATTCAGATTATGCGGGAGAATGACAGGCTAAGGAAGACTGCTCAACGGCTCAGACAGGAGAACCAGGCTTTGTATACTGAGCTAAAACAGAGACTAGCAGCAGCAAGAATTAATCAAATACCTGAACTTGAACTTACCCTTGGCCCCAGTCCTGCTGCAGACCAAATGAAAGCAAAGAAACCTCAGCCACCTCCATGCAGCTGAAGCAATGCTTGTTTCTGGTCTCGGTCCAAGCTCAAGGTTATTGGAGGTTTTAAGTATGAGTGCTGCTTGTGTTGTCGCAATTAGAGACTTCTGTTGTTTGAAACAAAAAAAGTTCATAGGAATAAGCACTGAGAAATAAAGTATCAACATATCTATATTACTTGATGAGAATCGATTTGCAGTTCTGTTGTGATACTTTAAAAATGCCTGGTCAGTTTCTTTATCCGGTTCTAACTTTACTAAGTTTCATAAACGCATAGTTTATAGCTGTTTGTAATCTAAAATGATCTTTCATCCTCTAATATGCACTTGTTTCATAGTATGCGAATAATAGTAATAGGAAGAATTACCAACAGAAGCTGTCGCGAAGAAGGATATAAGCCAAAATTAAGATGAGTGGTTTAGGACCAGGCACTAGAAATTCGTCACATATAGATAGCATGAAGCAGAGAATATTTATCAATACTATGTAAAGTTGCAATGTGAAGAATAAGAGAATGAAAATAGAAACAAAAGAAAGAAAAAGAAAAAGATGGGCAGTGGTAATGCTAGGGAAACACCCTAGAATACTAAGGTCATGGCATCACCTCAGGTCTGTATGTTTACCTATTGCCGTTAGTTTATGAATTAGTTCATTCCTAAATTCTTTTCTTTCTTTTGTTATAGTTAACGACGAAGCAACACTTATAGTTTCATGCGTTCTTTTTAACTTGGAAATGAACTAGTAAAATAAATAAACAATGACACGCCTGTATTATTTTCTGACCCTTAATTACTTCATAGTTTTCAATGATCAATTATCCCCTTTCTATTAAGATTTCTCTGGAGAAAACATAAATTAAGTACTTTGATATAAACATAGAGAATACAAACAATATGAGTTCTTTCAAAAGCCACTTGGCAATACCATTTAAAATCAATAGTGAACTAACCAACATAAGGTACATTTTTCTAACAGCATATGAAACTACAGGGTAGCTCAGATTATTTTTACAGTTAGATATGACCCTTTAATTAAGACAATCTAGCGAGAGGGCAGTGTAGTTTAACACTTTTGTGCATCCAAAAGCTGTGGAATCCAATGCAACCTCACTGGAAGATTACAGGAACAAGGAGATTCAGAAATGAAAAACCACTTTAAGTTCACAGTTACAACTCCAAAAGCATGGATGAAACATATTGCTAATACTCCAAGAAGTTCATCCTTTAGCATGCTCCAATACTACTCATTGAAACTAACATATACAACAAGAAGATTTCTGGATAGATACATAGCTTATTTATAGAATCTATTAAAGAGCATACCTACTTTCGCACATAAATAAGAGAGATGTTTTACAAAGTAGGAAAAGAACTCTTTGTTCATATATCGAAGACAAGAAATATTTATAGAAAAAAAAAGATACTAAGAAAAAGAGCAACAGTTCACATTGAATGCTGATTTAGCAAAGATGATGCAATATAACCCATGGGAGTTCTCAGGGCACAAAATCTTGATGCAACAGTAGTGAATATCATATGCACTTATGCACACCCCAAAGGCAGCCAGGTGAGATATCAGAAGCTTTTAAGTGGGTACTATCTATTTCGCTGATTAGAAAAAGCAGAGAACATCTGACCAGATGTGAAGGTGAAGTTTTACCTAATAATAAAGAGTAACAAGATTAAGTGCACGCACTATATATAGACCTTTCAATAAAGGCATACAGGGTATATAGATCAAGAAAGGAATGATACTGGACAAACAATGTAATATCAATCATAAAGAATGATAGTGGACAAATGATATTTCTCTTCTTTGTTGTTGTATATGTTCAATGATGTATTAGTAGATATTTCTTCAGTTAGCAAAATTCTACTTAAAAAGATTTTCCACCGGACTTTCCTTTTTGATAAGTAATGTGTCTAAAGTTTAATTTGTCAACGTTTTATCTCGTGCAAATTTTTAACCTCAGTTTTAGTTTGTTTGTATTCATACATGGTATTGTTAATTTTCTTCTAGATTATTACCTAATTAACTTATTTGTAATCATCAAAAATCCGGCAGATGTATAATCATGTCAAAAAATTATTTTCTAGGTTTTTGAACAAATACAATCAACAAAACCTTACTCATAAAACTATTAATAGAGAACATTATATGTTTGATGACAGATAATACGATAGACACTTGCTGCATCATATACATTTAGAAAGGAGAAAAGGATGCTGGCATTGAAGCCTTTCTTGATTAATAGGCCTGATATAAGATGTTCCATCTGAGCAGGCAGTGGTAAATCCAAGAAAAGGAAAACTATGTACCCACAGCATTTTAATCATTCAAATAACGACAACAGAAAGAAAGTTCTGCATTTCGACTGCACCCACTAGTCGAGAGAGCCTGTATGTTTGAAGATCAACTTGACTTCATTTATACAAGGCTATTAGAGTATTAAAAAGCATAAGAACGAGATGCCTATTACTCCAAAAAAGCATATAAATTTTGTTTTGCAGTTATATTGACATATAGAATCTGCACAATTAACCATAACATAAGGTAGTAGAAAGGATTCAGAAAATTCGAGAGATGTGAAAATAGTACGGCAGACAGACTGTTGAGATGATATGGAGTAAAACATGCTATTTGTAACTTTACAAGCAATTAATGTGGATAGATAAGCTACAGGCTAATTTTCCTCATCAATTAGCACTGTCAAATATAGGCTAGTTGTATGAAAGACCTTTTCAGAAAGACGTCCGGAAACAGGGTGATGTATCCAGCAAATAAACTATTTCAGAATTTGCTCAGTCTATTGGAAAAGGTCTGAGTATTGGCAGCTCGTGCAGCACCACTTTCAGTAAGGAAAGAAGTTGAAGGAAGTATCCACCGACAAACCTTTTATGTTGCTAATGAACACATCCAAACACTAATATAAGCAGGAATAAGAGTTAATTCAGATTACCCTTTTTGCACCAGGTAGCAGTTGAAATACTTTACTCTCACTATTACTGCCATTTATAGCTTGTGACGCCTCTTGTAAAGATCTTTTGTCGTTAAGCAGCTCATAAAGAGTAAAGTAAATAAGGATCCAAGAGAGTGTTTCCTTGTCCATATTCTCGTGCACGTGAAAGGAGGAACAGAAAGTGATTTCAATGGACCATTCACGCCCATCAAAAGCAATATGCCCAGCTCAGCTACTGAAGATAGGTGATACAATATCTAATGCGGAAGACGGTATTAGACAGGCCCTATTTCAAGCAAAATGTCTAGAACCAAAAAATAAAAGTCCTTAAGAAATATTTATGCTTGGAGGAATGCATTTTGTATAAAGAGGAATTTTATAGCCAAGAGAAATGTTAGTTATGTATCTCATGAATATTCCCAAAAAAGCATGTGCAACTATATTTCTTCTTTTTTTAAAATTTGCATGTGCAACTATATTTCTTCTTTTTTTAAAATTTTAATAATGACAAAAGCATTTGAATGTAATGCACTAGATATTGCAAGAGAAACATGATAAATGAGATTTAGCATATAAAATTGAACTAGGATGGCTGAAATGGAAGGAGTACCTACAATAGTGCTGCAAAATAGGAAGATGGCCTTCCTCAAATCAGTTTATCTCTCCATAGCACCTCTCTCTACCTAAAGACTTTTTCAATGTATCATATACTCCTTATCCACTGGATCCTCAAGGAAAACTTTTGGGCCCATTATGACCATTAGATTGTAATTCACCTGCACTTGATGAACTTAAAATCATGTAGTTCCCTAAGTGGGCTTTTAAATTCATGAATTTTCAATCACTAATCCAAAATCTAGGGATTCCAATCGAACCTTCATATATATATATATATATATATATATATATATGAATTTAAAAAGGAAAAAGAGTGAATGCTAATGAGAGTCAAATCACTGAAGCATCTTAAAGAGAGTCAAGTTCTTCAGATGGCAATACAGAATCATTGCCAGGCAATAGGAATTCATGACTATGCCCCCTCATGACTAATATCTGTTATTTCCACCTAATTTATGATTTAGGAGTCTCCCCTCAACAAATATCACTGTATTTAATGCGAAGTTCTTTTTGTACTTCCAATACTCTACTACCAACGTTACCATACACCTTCTTCGGTACTTCCTTTGTTTTATTTTATATGACACACATACTATTTGGGAATCAAGCAACTCTTCCAGTTCCTTTGACTACAAACTATTCAAATTTTATATCAAGTATTTTGAATTACACAATAATATGTGACTTATAATACTATTTATGTAGTTGGGAAACTAAGTTTTTATTCAATAAATTAAAGAATGCATGTCTAAATTAAAATTAAAACTGGATACTCTCACCCTAGCATTTCGAAATTTAATACTCCCTTCGTTCCAACTTTTATGAAAGTTTTTCCATTTTAGGATGTCCAAAATGTCTAACGTCATTCCATATCTATACAACTTTCAAGCTTTCAAATATACTACTCCCTCGGTTTCAATTTATGTGAACCTATTTACTTTTTAGTCCGTGCCAAAAAGAATGACTCATTTCCTTATTTGAAAATAATTTACCTTTATGCAATTATGTATAGCCACACAAAATATATGTGCCTCATTTTACACAAGTTTAAAAGTCTTCTTTCTTTTCTTAAACTCCATATCCAGTCAAATAGGTTCACATCAATTGAAATGGAGGGATTATTAAATTAAACTATTCATCTTTTCAACTTTGATAGGATGTTTTCTCCATCAAACTATCTTTTCAACCATTACTTCAATATTGTTCTTCCACAATCACTAATACAATATATAAAAGTTAAGCAGTTATTTAAACTCTGTGCCCAAGCAACTATCCTATAAAATAAAATGGAGGGAGCATTTTAAATTGGAAAGGAAGGAGTAGGATTTGTGATATACTCCAAATGAAGAATGTTGAAAAGGTTTCAGGTTTGAAGAGAAAGCAACTATGCATCCCTTAATTACATAATACAATACCAACTCAAAAGTAGAAACATTACCGTAAGATTGTCAGCATGAAGCAAACGGGTGGAGTAACGGAGACTAACGGCGGTGGGTTAAAAATCGCTTGAACCTGTGAGATCCAAATAAGCTTTGTTTTTATACTGATTTCAGTTATATATAGAAGAGTCTGGTAAACACATTGAAAGGGGAATATGAAGTTTTGAAAAGAAGAAACAGGGTTTGGTTTCTTACTAAATTCCTTAATAGGCAAGAGTGCTCATGAAACATTTGTAATTGTTGATGTAGTGATGTTTGTTCCCCTTTAATAGCACTTCTTGTAAGATTCGGAGTAGTAAAAAAAATCTCAAATTTCCTTTAAAGGATTTGCCAAAAAAGCAAAAAAAAAAAATAAAAAAATCCAAATATTTGCAACGTTTGATTGTTTTTCAACTTGTAAATTTTACATTCAACATGTATTATGTGATTTGGCTCGATCCTATTGGACTATCTCAAAGTATTTGGGCCTCACATTTTTGTCCCCTTAGGTGCCTTAACAATTTAATCTTGAACTCACACCCTTATATGGCTTCTATTCTCCTCTAGCATTGTGATGTGGTGTTTTTCTAAAGTAAGTTTTAAAGTAAACCCCTTTCGAGTGGGATCCTTTGATTGTTATTAAGGTTTTGCAGCTTTTTCTAAATTGTGGCTAAAATTAAAATACGAGTCACAAAAGTGGCTATATTTTGTGCCTTGATTCGAAGATGATAAAACACCGTGTATGATCGTGTGACCAATTAACCATTGGAAAATGTCCCATCTACAAGCTAATTTTTTTTCTTTTCTTCACTCTACATTTATACTCACTAGTCACGCTTTGCCACATCAATTGCCAAGTGAATCAAAGGTATCAACAGTCAAATTTAGGTTTTAAGACAAATGATATACTCTTTCTATTTTAATTTGTTTGAATCTTTTTGGAATATGACGGTTAAATTTGATGAGGATAACCAAGATCAAGAAGGTCAAAAAGTTGGATAAGAATTGCGACTCAACAACCATGTCTATTTTATTCTCCTTCATCCACTAGTTGTACACTCCTAACATGAGTATAACTCACACGGTATATATTATAATATCAACTGAAGCACATTGTAGCAATTCACAATAATATTGTCTGCCTTTATATGGTTTCAAGAGCATGTCTATGCTTTCACAAGCTAAGATCCTGCCTTCATTTAATAATGGGTGACCTCTCATCAAAGTCATCCTCCACCACATCCAAAAAAATACATTGAAGCCTTCCATCATCTTTGGACACGGCAGCATAGTACAATAACTTATATCTTTCAATCCAACTTCCCAACTATCATTCAAGTTAACAGGAAGCTCCAATTACTCTATTTGGCAGACGCAGGTCACCACTTTACTATTTAGCTACGAGCTACTTAGCTATGTTGATGTACAATAGTCATCCCGCTAAAGCATTTTTTACTGATTGTGGTTGTGAGTCTCTCAATCCTTCCTTCAAATTATGGCAAAGACGATAGTTTCGTTAGGAATACTATTATGGCTTCCGTGGATGCTACCATTGCTACTTTAATAGCACATGCATCATATGCTAAGCATGCTTGGGATATTCTTCAAACTACTTATGCGTGAAATACAATCCAAGCTCAAGCGAGAGTCTCGCCCTGTCCATGACTATATGAGAGAAATAATGTCCATTAATGATAATTTAGCCATCAGTGGCTCACCACTATCAAATGAAGAGTTGATCATCAAAACTTTAAGTGGTCTTGGACCAGAATACAAGGAGATATCTGCTGCTATCAAGGCTCGAGATAATCCCATCTCATATCAAGAATTATTTATGATAAGTGGCTTGCTCATGAAATATTTCTAGAACACTCTGAGTATAAATCTAAGGCTCCAATTATCACACGTCAATTTATTCAACGAGGCAATTTTAATTATTCCAAGGGCAAAACATCAAATACTCAAAACCGCGGTGGTCACTCTTCCAGTTCTTCTGCGAACTATCGAACTCAACCTGCAGAGGCAACAATTTCAACAACAGGCCAGCAAACAATCGCACCACTCAGCAAAACAAAGTTCAATGTTAACTATGTGATGCATTTGGACACATTGTACATGTGTGTCGTTCAAAGGCTCACAATCCCTTTGAGGCTCATGCAAACTTTATCAGTCGATCCTACTATGGTATCTATACAGTAGGTTCTTGAGTAGTAGACTCGGGAGCATCTCACCATATTGCAGATAGTCCATATAATCTACAATATGCATTTGAATTCTCAAGCAATGAAGAGATTATAATCAGTGATGGTAATGGCATTTCAATCACTCACATTGCAGTACTACTCTTCCCTCTCCTTCTAATATTACTCCCCTATAATTGAACAATGTTCCCCTAATATTAAAAGAAAGGTAATTTCTATTGCTCAGTTTTGTTGACAAAATCTTACATCTATTGAATTTTTCCCCTACTCTTTTTATGTGAAGGATTTGACAGCAGGGGCATATCCACTTCAAGGTCAGAGTAAAAGGATATCTCCACGAGTGGCCAATGAACAAAAGCCTCTACACCATCCACCCTGCCTCAAGTCAACCTCAGCACAGCTTTACCACCCACAATGCATCATTGTCATGCTCGACTTGGGCATCCACAACCTCACATCACTAAAGACCATGTCTCCTCAATTAATTTGTGAGATACAAGTAATGAATGTTTTACTTTTTGTAATTCTTATCTATGTAATAAAAGTCACCGTTTATCATTTGGTGACAACTCAATTAGTAACTCTGGATCATTTGAATTTGTATACTCCGAAGTACAAGGACCTTTCCCAATCCTCTCATCTGATAACTTCAAATTCTATATTATTTTTGTTGATCATTTTTCCAAATATACTTGGTTTTTCCCACTTTAAGGCCAAATCAAATGTCAACGATATATACCTTCATAGCTTTTGTCGCATGACTCATAATTATTGTTGGTGCACTTTACATGGATGGTGGGGGAGAATACACTGGACTAAAATCATTTCTCATTGGTCAAGGCATCTAACACTTTATTATAGAATAATTATTTTTGGTAGAATAATTATTTCATTCCACTAGATTGTTTATATAATAATTACAAAGGGGAGATAACATAAAATATAAAGAACTCTACTCTAAGTACATAACATAAAATATAAAGAACTCTACTCTAGGTAGACATCTAGTCTATACGCCCCCTCAAGCTGGACGGCGGTAGGTAAGTCCAAGCTTGGACCGAAGAAGCAAAAACGGAGCACGAGAGAGCGGCTTCGTCAGAGCATCAGCCAACTGATCAGCTGCAGAAACATGAGTCACACGTAGAATACCACGCTGAACCTGTTCCCGAATAAAGTGAAAATCCAGGGCAATATGCTTCATCCGAGAGTGAAAAACAGGATTAGAACACAAGTATGTAGCACCCACGTTATCACAGTATATAATAGGACAAGTAGGGAGAAACACCCGAAGCTCAGTCAATAGAGAACACAACCAGCGGAGCTCTGCAGCAGTGGAGGCAACAGATCGGTACTCGGCCTCGGTTCTTGTTGCCGGACCAGTCAGAATCAGAGAAGGCATACAAGGACGGCTGAGAAACACGACGAAGAAGTAAACCAAGGTCAATAGTACCACAAAGGTAACGGAGCAGGCGTTTCGCCGCGGCCCAATGAGCAGTAGTCGGCTTATGCATGAATTGAGATAACTTGTTCACGGCATAAGCAATGTCAAGACGAGTGAGGGCCAAATACTGCAGACTACCCACAACAGTCCGATACTCAGTCCGGTTATCCAGGGCTGTGCCATCTAGGAGAGACAACGGCTGATCAGTGGCTAGCGGAGTAAGTACCGGCTTGGAATCAGCCATATGAGTCCGATGCAGAAGATCAAGGATGTACTTCCGCTGAGATAGTAGGAGACCATCACGGTGCGGTAGAACCTCAACTCCAAGAAAATAGGATAGAGTACCAAGGTCCTTGATAGAGAAACGACGTGCCAAC
>MCJB01007280.1:0-75982 GCA_002018475.1 Nicotiana obtusifolia
TATACATATATATTGTATTGTATATATATAAATAAAACTGTATAATATATTTATATAAATAAATATATTTATATAGTTATATATATATATATATATATAATGTATTGTATATAAAATAAATATATCTAACTATATATATATCTATATATATATATATATATATATCAAGGTAAAATATTAACAAATTAGCGACCTATTGTGGTCGCTTATTGCACCATAAAATTCCTTTACATAAGCGACCAAAGATGGTCGCTAATTTAATTTCTTATTTAATTTAATATTCAACAAAAGCGACCAACTTTGGTCGCTTATAGTACAATTTAATTTCTGATTAAATTTAATATTGAATAGTAGCGACCAACTTCGGTCGCCAACGTCCCCAGAAATTTTTCCATACCTGTGCGACCAACTTTGGTCGCTAAAATTGAACGTGGGTCCAGATTGGCGACCAAAGTTGGTCGCCATTTTCGAATTTTCTTTGACCAGCTTTGTTTGACCAGGCCGGTCAAAATGTTGAACAAAATGGCGACCACTGTGCGACCAATTTCGGTCGCTATTTTATTTAAGTTTTTTTTTCAATTTTTTTTTCTATTTTTGCGACCAAAATTGGTCGCTTTTTGTGGCAGACCAACTTTGGTCGCTAATCTTTGGTCTCTATTTTCCTGATTTCTAGTAGTGACTATTTGTTAGACCAGAGGGGGATACAAAGTGTATCTTACACTATTATTGTATTTTATCATATTGTAATAGGCAATCGGTTTTTTTTATTTTAATGAAGGCTCTCGTAATATTATATTAATATATTTTATTTTTTAGTTTACTGATTTTACTTTTTATGAACGATTATCTATAATTTATTGTTTTAATTGATCTAATGGTATAAAAGTTATTATGCATTATCACTCGATAAACTCTTAAGAAAAAAGAAGAATATCGACGAAATAAGCAAAGGTATTTGAATAAATGTGCAAGTTACACAACCGAAACATATCGGACCTTCTTTTTTCCGTAAAAGCATATTGAACTTCAAAGGGAGTCAAAACATAAACAATAAAATGGCTGAGAACAAAGAAAGGATATACAGAAGATTAGGTTATGAGAACCAACAGAAAGCCGCAAAATAAAAGAAAACACATGTGATAACAATTTCAAACCAGTCAAGATAACAGAAGAATATATATTACTAAAGACTCTTTCCATAAGCAAATACCAATTTCCGTTGAACGTTCAACTCTATAAACAGATTGGAGGGGAAAAAATAGAAGAAGAAGAAGAAGAAGAAGAAGAAGAAGAAGAAGAAGAAGAAGAAGAAGAAGAAGAAGAAGTTAAGAAAATACAGTGAGAGCAGTTGCTTGCTTATTAGCTAATGGAAACTGTCGAAGCTTGCCATTATTTATTCCACAGAGTACAAGGATCTATTATATAAGACTTGAGTTGACTTAATAATCAGACTTATAAACGTCGTCGTTCTGGGGTCCAGTGAGGAGCAGTTGGACTAAAGTGCATTGAAATTACCCTGGAGTCTAGTAGTTCCAAGATAGGGGCAAAATTTACGCACCTAGGAGCCTTGTACTGATTTATAGATGCACCCCTAGAAATTGCATAGTCCATTAGCTCTTCAAATGTTCCCTTTTTCACTACTCTAATTTCTAATGGTCCAATTGAATTATCTGCAACTCTGCACTGTCGATAAACTGAATTCAATGATTCTTCCATAGCCAAGCAACATGTGTTCAATACCTCCTGACTCGGAGAATTATTTGAGTCTTTTGTAAGTAATTCCCAATAGATCACATAATGTCCTGGAATTGTTGTAGTGTCAGCGTAGCTAGTGTATTCAACCACACTTGTGTCATATGGTCGCAAAATTTGCGTAGCCTTCTCAACTGCATTTTGCAACTCGGCTTCATCAGTTTTGTCCGAATCAATGCTCAATAGCACATTCTTCCTCCTTACGAATTTGAACTGAGGAGCCGAGTTGCAAAACCCACTGACCTGGAGTATGTCACCAACTCTGTAACGACATAATCCAGCATAGGTTGTGATCACGAGCTCGTATTCTTTTCCCACTTCCACATCAGCCAGGTCCACGAGACGGGGTGGTGAGTCACGAGAAATCGTTGCAGGGTTGATTAGATCATGAGGGATAAACTCACAGTAGCACATATTAGGCATTATGGTGTAACATACTTCAGATGGTTTGCACATTGGGTTCAAATTAAGGCCAAAATAACACTCGGAAGATGCATACATGGTACAAGCCTTTGGTAAACCACCACTGTAATAGTCTAGCGTAGGGATGTATTGAGCCATTGCACCTGTCACAATCACATTCAGAAAAATACTGTTAGTAACCTGAAAAATTAATAGAACAGTTATGGCACGTCTCATAGACCAGCAAATTTATTTTTCTAGAATGTACTGAGCCAACATACCTGTCACAATCACATCCAAGTACTTTGTATTTGGCCAAATTCTAGTAATGATCCCTTCCCAATTCTGGCCTTCGCACTCCTTGATAATGAACTCAGCAAGTTCAGGATTTGGTTTAAGTATTTTGGACATGCATTCCTTGATAGAAGGGTCAGAAACTCTAGTGTTTAGTGTCCCAAATGCGATATCCTTAACAAGTGTCTGCCAATTGATTTGAAGAAAACGAATGGCACGAAGTAGACCAGAGGCAAAAACGGCCCCTACTCGAAGGACCTGTTCTCTCATGAGAAGGCCACAGAGCATTTGAGTATACATGCTCTGGAAAGAATCGGCACAGAGAATAGCCTCGTTAGGACTTGTATACACATTGTATGGATCGTATGGCCTAGTCTTGAACTGGTCACTTTTGTAGTAACTTGTTAGGACTGGTCTTGCAAGTAGCCCACCAGGAGTCTTGGTTTCTGCCTTTATAAATAGAAAGTACAAGCCCTTCCCTTTGTCTAGACCAGGTACATACCTGTTGATCGATACTCAGAATCCAAAATCAAAATCACTGAAAAACTTTTGTCACTACTTGCAATAACGTGTAAATAATTAGGCTACCGTTAATAAATAATTTTCAAGTTGATAGTAGGTTAATGCTACAGTCGAGCGCACAAAAAATATATAGTTAGTGCGTTCAAAATGGTCATTATATATATATATATATATAATGAGTTCAGCTAAATCCATGAAATCCGCCCTCGATCCATGATAACAGAGTAGGTTAAGTTGAGCAATTTGGTAGTACATGACTAACTCCCATTAACATTTTATGAAGTAAATCATGGATGCGTATTAACAATAGCGGTTTAGGATAGATCACTTACAGATTCATGACGGGCATTAGAAGACTGTACAATAGCTGTCTCCGGTCTAACTCCTCTTGAATTGTGGGCATCAACTTTCTCTCACCAGCAGATGTCCCCGAGCTACCAAACCAACCAGACATTTAGATTGCATAAAAGACTCATGTTGAAGTTCCTTTAGTTACAAATATTACTATTTTATATTTTTAAGACACCAACAAAACAAGAACCTCGACTGGAGATAACCTAATTTGAAAGATTGTCAAAAACATTATGAACATGCTATTTTCTTAGAAAGGTAATTTAAATCTCACCTAGTGAGGAACTCGGAGATGGGATGAGATGAGAAAATTGGAGAACGATCGCCATTGGCAATACGCTGAATATCAGGTTGGATTTCCTCGTATGTGACAACTGGTACTTTGGACTTGAATGTGTCGCGGTCAGTACCACCACGAAGCTTAAATCTTTGAAGGTACTCAGTATTGGCATTTCGACTTAATATTTCAGCCAAGACTTTTTTTTGGACTGAATCAACGTTTCTGATCATCTCCTCAATGAACTGAAGGGCCTTAGCATCCTTCTCACATGCTGGAGGGCCAAGAGGAGATGAAACAGTACTAGTAGCTATAGCCATTATGATATTGAAATATTAATGAGAGAAAATAATTGAAAATATATAGAATAATTTGCAGAGAGTGTTTATGATAAGTATGTGGTTTGGCTGCTGGGAATGGCAACCTTTTATAGTGAAAGCTCGAAGTGAAGGGGAGGACTTATTTTCTATATTGCCACGTCATTTTCCACTTAAGGATGCACACGTTGAAAGATTGACTAATTAAATTTTTGGCAATTTTTGATATGGAACTATGGATTATGACTGAGTATTACCTGTATAGACATTGTAATATTTTGTCGGAATTTTTGTCTTAAGAGGATGGTGCAAATGGGACCCAGTATACGCCACCGTGTCTGCTCTAGCCAAGACTGATGGGTCCAACGTGTATGCCAGATCAGCAAGGTCCAGCTAGGTTCTTTTGTCTGGGAGTTGATCGGATAACCCCTTTTTGGTGAGTTTGCTGATCACGGACAAACATAGAGAACTGTTGGGAAGGAGCAAATTTTTTTTCTCTATTAATCCTCAATAATCAAGGGTTAAGAGTATAGTAGTTTATTTTTTCATTAAAGGTCTAAATATTTACCAGAGCAAACTTTATTTCTCTATTAGTCCTCAATAATCAAGGATTAATTGTATAGTAGTTTATTTTTTCATTAAAGGTCTAAGTATTTACCATCAAAACTTTATGATGGAAATTTATCATAGAATATAATATACATGTGTTGGTTTAATTGTCATTGTGTTTATTCCGTCTTCCCGTTCCTCTTCTCTGATCTCCCGATATAATTGAACAAAAGAAGGTCTAAGTGCATTGCCAATTAAGCAAAAGCTTCATTCCTCAACGCCATGGTTGCAACTTGCAAGCAGAAGCAGACCAATTATATACAAAGAGGGGTCACCGACACCCGTAAAATTCGACAGATTTTACATGTTTTTAAAAAATAATATTATATATATTAGTAATGGCCATCCTATATACAAAGCAGATTTTGGTTGAATTCGAAAGTGCACCCGATCTTTAAATTCTAAGTCCACCTCTAATTGCAAGTGCTAATTATACTAATTAATTCGCTATCTATGTCAGTGCCTAGGAAATTTTGCTTTTAACATTACTGATTATGGACTACTGAAATATTAGAAATTAAATGACATGTGATTCAGAAATTCGTGACCAATATAGGTTATATTGGTAGAGTATTACTTCAAGAAAATCAGAGTGCAAAGGAATATAACTGTGCAGCAATCACATGGACGTCCTCGGGGTTGCCACAATGTTGGAGCAAGAATTTCTGCCTTGTCCCATTGCTACTTGTCGATTAAGGTGGATTAGCTTTCCCATACGTTTTTTTAGCTTAATGGTAGTTCGCACTAGATGCATGCCCTGCCTAGCTTTTATCGTCTAATGTCCTGTCTTTGCTATTATTGTTGTTTATAGATTTCAATTCTATTTTTTTTCCACGTCATGACGATTTAATAATAGGACATGCTAAAAAAAATACGTTTTTACATAATAATATGATTGGCCTTTAATTGTACTTACTAGATAGTTCAAGGTAATGACGATTTTTATTTATGGGTACAGTCAGGTCGTGATCATTTTCAACATGGTTCCTGACCATATATTACTAGCAATTTAAATATTAATGTACTTTGTTCTCTTCTTGATTATATCATGTATGCATTATTCCAGATGGTTAACTTATTGCATTTTTACAATGAAAATGGAAATTAACACAATGCAACCGAAAAGTCAATGTAGATAATCGGATAGTTTCTGTTGACAATTGCACTAATCAAAATTAAGAATAGTCATTTCGCAAAGACTATCGGGTGTGAACGGCTAACAAATTTATGATTGGTAAACACCATGAATGGACCAGTAAATAGAGAAGCTAAGTTCAATCGGACTATTCTTTAAACACCATTGATAATTCTATTATTTCTCCAGCTTGAATCTCGTTTAATTCATAAATACGTAAAATCCCGTCTTTAATTCAGATCATAAGACTAATTTCATCTACTTAAAAATCGGATAAAAGTTTTGCAACTGGGTAAAAAGTTCCGAAATTTAAATAAAGATAGAGAGACCGGAGAATGTCACTATGGTGTTACCAAGATAAAGGCCGGTGGTCATCAACAGCTGGAAAATGAGCACGTTTGACATATATTACTTGTGCTAGGACAATGAACTTGAACAAAGGGCATAGTTCATCAATGTGATGGGGGATTGCTAAAATGGGAGAAACCAACTTTATGAATGATGTTTACGTTTCGTTGTTTATTGTCGAAATCGTGAGTACTACAACGACAACGTAACCTTGACCCTGCAATTAACTAAAGAGTACCAAGGGAAGTTCACTTTTTTATGGCAAGTGATTGGTGACCAAAGCTCAAACAGTAGTCGGATATGTCCTTTTGCCTGCTTACATATGCTCATATGTCAACTTAGACTTACTAAATTGTGCACATGATTGCTGTGCAAATGTTGATAGTAGTTGTCTCCAACACTCTGCCGTCGTCTCGCTAATTTAAATATATTGTTCGTGCAACTTTCTTTTTACATCATCAGCTTATCTAAAGACTGCATGCAGTTAATTACTATAATAGATAAATATGACATGATAATATAAATCTTTTTACATTATCAGTATATATAATTTAAATTTATTTTTAAAAAGCGTTGCAAAAGTTTTATGGAGTCATTAATTACCTTCAGAAGTTGGTAAAATCTGATTAATTTTTCCTCTTTTATTCCTTATAGTTAATTTTATTTACAAAGTCAAGTTGGCCCTTCTCCAAACAAAATAAATACTTTATTACTTTGTTACATTGGGATAAGCTTTATTGGAGTGAAAGTGAGATTTTTATATTTGGATTCAAATATAGTCAGATTTACTTGTTACTCAACGCATCTCTAATGTTTGTAGCGAACAATTGAAGATACGAGTGTGGTTGAGTTTTCAATTATTCACTAACAAGTGAATTTATCTACACTTCGAGCGGTTAAATTATCGACATGATCTTTTTTTCTAATAAACGAATATTAAAAATAATAAAGAGCATCCAACTGATTAAGTCGTATTTTTTTTGAAATTAATAACTGAGTCAAAAATTCTTCTTAATATATTTCTTTGCTTCAAAATTCTACTATGTCAAAAAGGACTAATTACTACACTTAATTTTGACCCTCACATCTCAATTATTTTCTTGAGATTTCTAGTAGGTTTTTAGGTTAATAATATCACTTTTCAATATTTTAGGAATTTAATAAATCTATATCAAAGTTTGTCTGTCCTTACTTTCATAATAACAAAATAATAAAAGAAAATTTATTCTGATTTTCTAAATAAAGAATATGCAAAAAAGGTTTTCCATTTAATATTCTTATTACCTTGACATTTTGAAATATCCGTTTTCCTATTGTTACTTCTCTTATTTGTCCACCAGCCATTTTTCTTTTTCTTTTTTTCAGTGCTTAATGTTTTCTATTTGTTTTTTTTAAATATTCATACCCTTTATTCCTTCAGAAAATCAGAAATTATTCCTTAAAAAACCAAGTTTTCTCCTCCTACTAATCTTATGAAACTCCAAACCACAAAAAACACTCTCTTGATTAAGTTTTTCTTATATGTTTCATTTTACGTGCTATACTAAAAATATCCAAAATCTAAATACTCTTAGTTATACCTCCTCTTTTCTTATTCCTTCTCCAACATCTCCTTTTAGTTTATAAGAATCAATGATAAAGTGCACTAGCTACTTCAATGTTTGTCAAGAGTTCTTCTTGATTATAACTTTTTTAATGATGTCGCTCTTATAATTTGATACGCCGCTTTCAAATTTCTTTGTTTATTTATATTTAAATTTTTATTATCCTCCATATTCAATAAAAGTATAATTACAAAAATTAGCCTTTTATATATAAATTTAGAGAGCTCCAAATATTACAGCCTTTTTCTACCTTTTAAGAGTTTATATTCTATTTTTATCTTAAATTATATATGTATAACTCCAATCCTAAAACATCAGATATAGTTATGTTTCCAAAAAAAAAAAAAAAAAGGTAAAAATAAAAAGTAGTCACATAACAAAAAACCTAAAACAGAAGTCTTGATAAATCTTTACATCTTTTGTGTTCGAAAAGAGGGTTTTCACTGACCTCATATATTTATTTTTGTCACACTGCATATACAAAGTTTATTAGTGGAGTTAGAAACACATTAGCAATTTTCACATTAATTAATTTTTGTATGAAAGAATAAGTTACAAGTTTATTTGTAATTTTTTCAAGGAAAAAGTCTAGTTTTCCATGATATTATGTTCTTCTATTATATTTTGTGCCATCACGAGGAAGCTAAGAAAAAGGAACAGTATTGATTTTCAAGACCTATTTCTTATTTATAATTGATATATCATCTCATTCACATGGGTTAGTCGTTTTTTACACATAGGGGAGAAGTAAAGTGTTCTCTTAAAATTTTATAATTGATGTTAATAGAACATTTAAAAGTTGACATACTCTTACAAGTATATTCCGAGTGGGTGTGTAGTTATTGTTAATTGGACTCAAGTGAATATAGAATTTACTGACTAAATGGATTGAAGAACCTAGTAGCACATAACTATTTTAACAACAATAAAATGGATTAGTCAATAAGGTAACGCAAAAATCTACTGTATTAGCAATTAAATAAAAGATCAAAGTTTAAAAAATGAACGGATCCTTGCAGTGCCCCATTAATTATTTTTCGGAAAAAAAAAAAAAAACAAAGAAAACCATGTTTCAAAGAAAGTTACATTTTTTTGATAATTTGGATTGTAATGGAAGCAAAAACATCAGCTGGAACACCTAGAACCTTCTGCCACCACTCTAATGCTCGATTCATCATTTCCCTCGCAATATTTACCTATTTTTATAAAATAGCATTCAATAAATACTATAACTTACAAAAAAATAAAAAATAATACATGGATAATCTGATCTTGAAAGTAAAATTTAGATACTAAAATATTAAAAAAAATATATTATCAGTAAATTAAATCAGTTCTTTTTCTTTTCTGGTATAATTTTCTTATTATATTCATACCTTTGAATTCCTACAGAAAATTAAAAACTATTATCCTTCCTTAAAGAAGCAAATCAACTTCCCTTTTCTTTCCTACTAATATCATGGAAAATTCCACAAAACCAGATTTTCTCTTGCTGCCACATTACGATATATGCTTTTCTAGTTCCCACTCCCCCAACACCACTCTCTGATCAACAGGTACAAGGAAAAAGAATTCTTTCTTTACAAAGAGCTTGAATGAAAAGTAGAAGAACGATTAATGAGAAAAAGAAGAAATGTATGTAATGGAGAAGATGTGCTTTAGTATTTATAGTGACCAATACAATTTGTAACTTATATTCAGTAATATGAATAGAAACAGTAACGTACATTGAATAATTGTTATAGAATTAGTTTTGAGTGTATTAATTGTAATAAATTAGTAATAAAAAGTGGTAAGAAGTTTTTTTTTTTTAAAGCAAAAAAAGGAGAATCAGGATAAATAAGAATCCTTTCATATGAGACATACCACATCAGCTTGGCAATTCCCTCATTTATCTATGTATATGGATGAGCGTTTGTTTTTATATGTGAACCTAAAGAGGCACCAGGTCCTCAGTAATTGAGTAATTTTGAACTGCTGGTTTACATAATTGGCTTCAGTGATATTATATACGATCGAAATCGGACTCGACAATTGCATGACAGATCGGGTTCGAAATGCGAGGGGTTGAAGATCGACCCCGAATCTCATCGAACCAGAATACGAGGTTAGAATGTCCGTCCTCGAGAACATTGAGTCCATGATCCCGGAATCAATCTTAACCCCGAATAAGCTCAAGGAAACATTGCCGGTATAACCAACATAAGATCGAAATAACGAAATGCCGAAATATTTGTAACTGGTCAGATATCACGGCGGGAATCTCGGCACGTATCAATAAGGAACCGACAAATCAGCAAACTAGGAGATCTTTACCTTTTATAGAATTGTACCTAAAGTAAGACTCCTCTACTATATAAAGGGGGTGAGATTACTTGTAAAATATATTGTAATACGCATCCAAAAGTAATATATTGTTATTTTTAGTTCTTATTATTCTCTTGTCATTCTGTTCTGATATCGATAAAAGCACTTTGGCTCAAGGTCGGCTAACCTTCTAAGGCTAAGACTGTTCAACTTGCGTGGTTTGCATTTACTTTCTCATTGTTTATTTCAATTTCAAACTGATTTATCATTTTGTATTACGTTAGATCACATATCCTTAAAACCACTTACAAATTTAATTGTTATCCAATTTTGAGGGTAAACAATTTGACACCCACTGTGGGGCTAAGGATAATAGTGGTTATTTGATACAAATCTCCATAACACACACTATTTTACGCTTGCTCTTTGAAGTATCTCAGATTTCAAGTTAAAACACAAAATGTCGAACTCTCAATCAGCACCCCTAAATGTTGACAACGAGTTTGGTTACCACGGTGAAAATAAAAAAGTAGCACCCGGTAATAAGGTACCGCTCGCAGATCCCATCTAAATTCCGGTCGCGGACCCAATTGACGCTAATTCACATGTGGCTATCGACGCAAACTTGCCAACTGACCCCGAGAATAGCGTCCGTGGTGGAGCCCGATCGGCAACTCAAAATACACAAAACATTAGAGGGGACGGGATCAGTTTACGGGTAATCTTCGAAATGCCGCAGGTTCAACAGGCGGTGATAGCTAATTATAGAACCAAAGTTGTGCACCGAGTAGAGTGAACCCGATCTACCCCGGAAAGTCACCCGTAGGGATGAACCATTCGCAAAAAGGTCGAACGAACATGAATCGGGGGCTAACCCCGAGATCATAAAGATGCTCGAAGAATTGACAAAACGAATAGAATTAGGGGGAGAAGAAAATCGAAGCTAATGACAAAAAGGTGGAAAATTACAATTCCAGGGTAGACTAGATCCCAGGAGAACCACCGATATTGAAAGGCCTGGATTCCAAGAAGTTCGTGCAAAACCTTTTCTTCCGAGCATGTCTCCGAAGTCGATCCTTAAGAAATTTCGTATGCCCGAGATACCTAAGTATAACGGAACGACCGACCCAAATAAGCATGTAACTTCCTATACATGTGCCATCAAAGAGAACGACTTCGAGGACGATGATATCGAGTCTGTTCTGCTGAAAAAAATTTGGAGAGACCCTGTCAAAGGGAGATGTGATATGGTATTACAACTTACCTCCTAATTCTATTGACTCGTCTGCTATGCTTGCAGATTCTTTCATGAGAGCACATCCTGGTGCCTTCAAGGTTGAGACTAGTAAGTCGGACCTTTTCAAAGTAAAATAGAAAGATCACGAGATGCTCAGAGAGTCCATATCCCAATTTCAGATAGAAAGGATGGACCTACCGTCGGTTGCTGATGATTGGGTTGTTCAAGCTTTCACTCAGGGACTCAATATCCGAAGCTCGGTGGCTTCACAGCAATTAAAACAAAACCTGGTAGACCGGCCTTTACTTGGGCCGACGTGTATAACTAGTATCAATCGAAGATTAGAGTGGAAGATGATCAACTCGGGGCCCCTTCGGGGTTTGTTTATCCCATTAAAAACATCGACAAAGTCAAGAGAGACATCGATCGTGAACTGAGACCAAACAGGGATCGGTACCAGCCGTATAATAGAGACCGAAGAAGCAGTGGGTCCAGGTGGAACCCTATGAGAAACGAAAGGAGAAGCGACAGAGGTCATAGAAACCGGGGACTCATGAGCAAAAACAGCTTCAATAGGCCCATCGGGCCTAAAGAAGCACCGAGGTTATCGGAATACAACTTTAATATCGATGATGCCGCTATTGTATCAGCTATCGGACGCATCAAGGACACCAAATGGCCTCGAACATTACAATCTGATCCGTCCAAGAGGGATACTAACCAGATGTGTAAATATCACGGCACTCACGGTCGCAGAACGGAGGATTAGCGACAATTGAGAGAGGAAGTAGCCCGATTATTCAACAACGGGCATCTTCGAGAATTCCTGAGCGACCGAGCAAAAAATCATTTCAGTAATAGGTATTCTAACAAGTAGGACAAGCAAGAAGAACATCAACATGTCATTAAGATGATTATTGGTGGGGTCGATGTTCCTCATGGGCCGATGTTGAAATGCACCAAAGCATCTACCACAAGGGAGAAACGGACTCAAGATTACATAGCGGAAGGAACCTTGTCTTTCAGCAACGAGGGCGTGGAAGGAATCGTGAAGCCCCACAATGATGTACTGGTAATATCTGTACTCATAAATAAATCCCGAGTTAAAGGTGTGTTAATTGACCCAGGTAGCTCCACCAATATCATCCGATCGAAGGTCGTGGAGCAACTCGATCTACAAGAATAAATCGTTCCTGCAGTCCGAGTTCTAAACGGGTTCAACATGGCGTGTGAAACCACTAAGGGCGAGATAACGTTACCAGCAAACACCGCCTAGATCATCCAGGAAACTAAATTACATGTGATCGAAGGAGACATAAGGTACAAAGCTTTATTCAGAAGGCTATGGATCCACCACATAAGGGCAGTGCCCTCGACACTGCACCAGGCACTGAAATTCCCAACACCTAGCGAAGTCAAAACAGTCTATGGTGAACAACCGGCTACCAAGGAAATGTTCGCGGTCGAGGAGGTGATACCGGCATCTACAATCTCAATACCGGAGGATCCGAACCGAATGGTCAAAAACGGGGCCAAATAAGAGCCACTGATTTTTCGCACTATTGAAGAAGAAGAATAACTTCCCATGGACCCCGGAATATCTACGAGCTTTTGAGGAACTCTAACGGTACTTATCAAGCCCACCGCTGCTTCACAAATCGAAGGCAGACGAACAATCTCACTACTTGATAGTTTTGGAGATAGCGGTAAGTGGAGTCCTGGTCCAGGAAGAGCAAAGTACACAATTTCCAATTTACTACGTCAGCAGGACCCTAGGTGAGGCTAAAACTAGGTACCCTCACCTAGATACTGGCGCTCGCTTTGCTAAGCGCCCCTAGGAAGTTAAAACCATACTTTCAGTGTCACCCCATATGTGTCGTAACTACTTACCCGTTGAGAAACGTTATGCATAGGCCCGAGATCTCGGGCTGGTTGGCCAAATGGACCATGGAAATAAGTGGGTACGATATTGAATACCGACCCCGGACCGCCATTAAGTCTAAAATCTTGGCAGACTTTGTGGCCGACTTTACACCTACCCTAATACTCGAGGTTGAAAGAGAGTTATTGATTAACTCAGGGACCTCCTCGGGAATCTGGACCCTCTTTACGGACGGCGCCTCAAATGCGAAAGGGTCCAGACTTGGCATCGTATTGAACACCAACAGGCAATGTAGTTAGACAATCTATTAAGACTGTGAAATTGACTAACAATGAGGCCGAATATGAGGCCATGATTGCAGGCCTTGAACTAGCCAAAAGCTTGGGGGCAGAAGTGATCGAAGCCAAGTACAACTCCCTCTTTATGGTAAACTAAGTTAACGAAACATTCGAGGTCAGAGAAGAACAAATGCAAAGACACTTAGACAAGTTGCAGGTAACATTACATCAGTTCAAAAAATGGACTTTGCAACACGTTTCTCGGGATCAAAACGGTGAGGCTGATGCCCTTGCTAACTTAGGGTCATCGGTCGAAGACGACGAGTTCAATTCGGGGGTAGTGGCACAGCTTATGAGATCGATAGTGGAAGAAGGCCATGCCGACATCAACTCGACGAGCTTAACTTGGGACTGGAGAAATAAGTATGTAAAATATCTTAGGACCAGGAAACTGCCCTCATATCCAAAAGAATCGAGGACCTTGCGTACAAAGGCAAGCTTATCCTGTCCAAAGACGAAACCCTGTTCATAAGAGCATTCAATGGCCCACCCGCAATATGTCTAAGGTCAGGGGATACTGAGTATGTTTTGAGAGAAATCCACAAAAGTACTTGTGGAAATCATTCGGGCGCCAAATCATTGGTTCAGAAAATAATCAGAGCCGGTTATTTCTAAATCGATATGAAAAAAGACACGAAGGAGTTCGTACGAAAATGTGATGAATGTGAAAGACACGCTCTGATGATTTATCAGCCCGGGGAGCTGCTGCATTCGGTTTTATCACCATGGCCATTCATGAAATGGGGAATGGATACTGTTGGCCCCCTTCCATAGGCTCCGGGTAAGGCTCAATTTATATTATTTATGACTGACTATTTTTCTAAGTGGGTGGAATCCCAGGCATACAAAAAGGTCAAGGAGAAAGAAGTCATCGACTTCATTTGGGATCATATCATATGCCGATTCGGAATGTCGGCCGAGATCGTATGCGACTACGGGAAACAGTTCATCGGCAACAAAGTAAGCAAGTTTCGCGAGGATCATAAGATCAAAAGGATCCTATCAATACCCTACCATCCTAATGGGAATGGGAAAGCAAAATTGACCAACAAAACTATACTCCAAAACCTCAGAAAGAGGTTAACTGATGCCACAGGCCTGCCCAAAGTCTTATGGGCATACCGAATGACCTCGAAGTCCTGTACCGGGGCAACCCTATTCTTACTAGTATACGACGCCGAAGCTCTTATACCGGTCGAAGTCGGAGAACCAAGTCTTAGGTTCTGATATGCAACCAAGGAATCAAACGACGAGGCTATGAACGTGAGCCTAGGTCTACTGGATGAAAGGCGCAAACCAGCCCTTGTCCGGTTGGCCACCCAAAAGCAGCAGATCGAAAGGTATTACAATCAACGGGCCAACCTTCGACACTTCAATGCCGGGGACTTTGTACTAAGGAATGTTACACTAAACACCCAAAACCTGAACGAAGGGAAGCTGGGTCCGAACTGGGAGGGCCCTTATTAGATTATTGAGATCACCAATAAAGGATCATACGAACTCGGAACGATGGACGGTGAGCAACTACCGAACAACTGCAACATAGCTCACTTGAAGTGATACTATTGCTAAGGTATGACCCCCATTCATTTTCTTTTATTTATTTACATTCTGAACTAATACTTGTAGGGAATCATCAAAGAAGACAAGGCCTTCAAAATTTCATAACCGGTTCTAAAGCCTACCCTCGGAAAACTATAATCTAAACTACTTTGGAAAAAAATTTCCGGTAGGATTCCGAACACCCACGATGCCTTAAAACGAAATAATGTTGAAGAAAAGGTTTGTTCGAACCTCTGAACATAACTTAACTATTTCATGCTAAGGCATTTCGATCTTTGCAAATATAACTAATAAAGCAAAGGGAAAAATCATTAGCTGTTGAAGGGAAAAAGCCTTATATACATATCAAAAATTCTTTTTACAAGGGCCAAATAGCCCCGATGCAAATTTTTACAAAGGCCGAACAGCCTCAACAAAAAGGTAATACAAAAAGCAAAAAACAAAAACATCTAAAAAGGGCCTAAGTGGCCTAGTCTTCGTCGGGTGCCGCATCATCACCTTCGAGGTCTCCACCATCCTAGGACTCGCTCAAATATTCAGGACATTCATCATCTTGGGGAAAGGCTAGTTTTTTAGCCTCGGCTTCGAGCTCTTTGGTACTTTCAATCTCAGCCGATATGTCGAAAACCCGAGCATGAATTTTCTCGAGGGCCTCCCTTCGAGATTGCCATTTCGCATGCTCGATGATATCCTTTTCTTGAACCTGAGCTACCTCGGCATCAGCCTTATAAACAGCGACCATCTCGTCGGCGTCGACTTTAACTACCTTGGCCTCCGACTTGGCCGTCTCGAGCTCCTTGGCCAGGTTTTCTCGATTGGAAATAGCTGAATTTAGCTGAGATTGAAGCTCCTCAATCTCTTTGGCTTGCACCAAGGCCTTTTCCTTCACAGCTTGAAGCTGGACCTCAACCGAAGCCTACTGTGCCCGGGCAGTCTCCTTTCTGAGACCAAGCGGTCCATGTTTCTTCTCCATTCTTCGGCCTCGGCCTTTACCGCATCCACCTCTTCTTGGAGCTACTCGATCTGATCAAGTTTCTTCTGGACCTGCGGGTTCGGACTGTTAGCCACCATATCTGACTCATCGTCAGTAACCTCAAATACTCTTCTTACCTGCTCGACCAGGTCGGCATGCTCCTTTCGAGCCGCCTCTAGCTCAGCCTGGAGTTTCTCATTGAGAAGTTTGTAAGCATCCCTCTTCTCAGTAAGCCCTCGAGTCTCGGCCTTATGTTAGTTTAACTCTTCCCGATATCAGAGAAAAGTCTCGTGATGAAGTACCAAGGCCAGCAAGCACAAAGAAAAAAGTTACGATTATTTACGACTTAATCTAAGTACATAATAAAGGTCGTCAAGAGGCATTTAAAGTTACCCGATTTAACGGTTGTTGTGCTTTGTTGAACAAGCAGGGCGCGTCCACCTCGTTCATCTTGGCTTGATCCTATTTGGTCACTAGACACCAAAGATAACTGGCAATCTCTCCATGGTGGTAAAGTCTAGGCCGTCAAAAAAGTTGTGAAAGGGGTCTGCACCCCTTGGGGCCCTTCGTTGTGGTGACTTTTCATCGTCTGAGCCTTGTTGATCATGGAGTCAATAAATGAAGGCGACTCAGAGAGATCTATCACTCCAAGTACGTCCTTCGGGGCATTGTCCTCTGCCCGAGAAGCACCGGCCGCGGTCTCCTTGTCAGCCTCCCTAACTTGAGGCAAAACGGCCTCGCCCCTCACTGGTTTGGAGGCCTCGGCCACAGCCTCTTCATCGTCCCCCCTGATTTGAGGTAGTTCGATACCGCCTCGGGGGCCACTAGTTCAGAAGCTTTTTCTTCTTCTTCGGGCTCATCCCTCAGCTGATGGAGTGAGTCCGATAGGAGCTCTCAGGCGCTGGTGCTTTCTTTTGATTTGCGCACCAGCCTCCTCCTCAGTTTTTTCTTCTTCGAGTACGGAGAACTCAGAGCCCTTTTTCTCTTCTTCTCCCCGCCCTGTCTCGGAGCAGGGTACTCGGGGGATACCTCGTCACCATATGGAGGCCTCATTGCGACATCTTTGGAAAGATCTGCAAAGAAAAAAGAAATGAGTAAGGACTCTGCATCACGAAGGAAACCTAAGTTTTGTCCACTCGAGAAAGGAATCTCACCGTGAGAACAGGCCTCAAACTGGACCTTCGAAAGCTCGCGCCATGCGCGCTCGAAATACGGTTTATGTTACACAATACCCTCGACTCACTCCTTGAATCGAGGGGCTGCATCTGGGACCCGAGCAACGGCTTCATCGCCACCAAACACTGATAAGAAAGAAGGAAAGGAGAGTAAAAAATACAATTTTGGGAAGAATGAAACATTACTTATGTTTTGTGTTCCACTTATCGAGGAACGGCATGTACTCGGCTGGGATCAGGTCCGAGGTCCTCACTCGGGCAAATCGGCCTAGCCAACCTCGATCCTGATCTTCATCAATGCTCGAGAACGGGGTTTTACTAGTCCAGTGCGCAAGTTTAATGAGTCCCCCCGGAAGAGTCGGGGACTGTATAGGCGCGTAAGATAGTTGACGGTGAATGAGCATCTGTTAATCTTGCTCACGAAGAACCGGAGAAGAATGACGATCCTCCAGAACGAGGGGTGGATCTGACCGAGGCACACCTTGTACCTTTTGCAAAATTGGATGATTACCGGGTCCAACGGACTCAACGTAAAGGGATAAGTATAAACACTTAAGTCTCCCTCGACGTGGGTACGATATCTTCATCAGGCCCAGGAACCACCACGTATTTTTCGACCCAGTTGCAATCCTTTTTAACCGTGGGGAGATTTTCTTCTGTGATCGAACAGATGTACCTCGAAACCTTCTCACACCGGCTCAGTACAGGTGAAGGTTTCTCAACCTTAAAATCGGCGGTAACCGAGCACCCGCTAGGAATGAACGTTCTAAGAGGAGGTTCCTCACCGGCCGGCCACGATGTAGAAGTAGTTTCTTTTTGGGGAACTATTTTTGAAGCTTTCACCATTTTCTTGAAAGTAAGAGGAAATAGATGAAAAAGAGGGAGTTAAAGAGATTCACTTGATGGTCTGGAATGAAGACAAGAAAAAGTTCTTACAAAGATCTCAAGAAATCAGGATACAAATGCTAGAAAATATAGGGATTTCTAAGGAACAAGAGTAGAGAAGGTTTGGATGTAATTGAATGAATGATAAAGGGGTATTATAACTTCCAACCGACGGTTCAAAGCCAGGAGTGACCGACCAGCAGCTCAAGAGCATTTAATTCCATTAAGACGCGATTGACGAGACGTTTCATTCATTTTGTCATTTTAGACGCAGAGTACCAAGGTGAGAATCGGAAGCTAACATCGTTTCTCGTCGTTTACTCTCCAAAAAAACGAGGGGACTATCTGTATACGGTCGAAATCGGACTCGACTATTGCATGACAGATCGAGCTCAGAACGCGAGGGGTTGAAGATCGACCCTGAGTCTCATCGAACCAGAACACGAGGTCAGAATATCCGTCCTCGAGAATATTGAGTCCATGATCTCGGAATCGACCCTGACCTCGAATAAGCTCGAGGAAACATTACCGGTATAACCAACAGAAGACCGAAATAATGGAAGGCTGAAATATCCGTGACCGGTTGGATATCACGGCAGGGAATCTCGGCACGTATCAATAAGGAACCGGCAAATCAGCAAACCAGGAGATTTTTACCTTTTATAGAATTGTACCTAAAGTAGGATTCCCCTACTATATAAATAGGTTCTGATTACTTGTAAAGCACATTGTAACACGCATCCTAAAGCAATATATTGTTATTTTTAGTTCTTATTGTTCTCTTGTCATTCTGTTCTGATATCGATAAAAGCACTTCTGGCTCGAGGGCGGCTAACCTTCTAAGACTAAGACTGTTCAACTTGTGTGGTTAATACCTTCCATTGTTATTTCAATTTCAATCTGATTTATCATTTTGTATCAAGTTAGATCACGTATCCTTAAAACTACGTACAAATTTAATTGTTATCCGATTTTGAGGGTAAACAGATATGTAATTAAGTAATTAAAAATGTACCGTCGCTAATTGCTTAAACTTTTAGATGAGTTAGTATTGGCAATACTATTGATATCCAACTTGTGTAAACTTCTAGCAAATTCGTCGGTATGTACACGCCTAGAGATGAAAATAGATATGATGAAGTTATATGAAATGGGAGAAGTTATGACATTATGTTCTTGCCTATGTTACATAGTAAACGATTCTACTAACTAAACTGTCACATATTTATCTCACAATAGAATCTTAGCTGTTTGTTTGAGTTGAAATTGACTATAAGCACATAACTACTGTTCAAGAGCACGAGTTGGAATCATATATTTGAAGACCTAAAATGACGCATGTTCATGCATTTAGTTAAGTCTGTCTTCGTGTGAAGTGCTATGGTCATATTTTGCTTCTCCTAAAAAGAAAAGGACATTTATATGCAATACTACTTGAGTATCGAACAAAGAGAGAAGTATAATAACCTTTGAAGATCAACTCTGTATCCTCAGCGGTGCATATTGTTAGTCGTAATCAGATATTGAATTAGGTTGATACATGTTGTAGGATCAAATGATCTTACTAAAGAATAATCTTCTAAATTTCATGGTAGCATCCTGAAGCGGCAAAATAGTCCAAACGCCACATTATGAGAGAACAAGCATGCATAACCATAATTTATAACTCAACAAGAATTGAGCTTAATAATGCAACTTTGAATAAAAGACATCTTTCAGAAATCAATTCAAGCAGATAAACTATGAAACTTTAACTAAAGCTATTGTGGCACACTATTGGCCTTAATATTGAGTTTTCCGCTATTTCATTATGTCGTTACCAATTCAATTGGGGCATTTCATATATATTATTTTGGGAAAAACTTCGAATTTGTCCCTCTACTATAGTATATAATTTACATTTGTCCTCCATTATACTTTTCGTACAAAATCCATCATTATCGTGAACAAATTATTTAGAAATGCCCTTAGCTCTAACGACCCATCCACTGTGGCACCTGACCCGCTATTAATTTGTCCATGTCATGGATCAACTGCCAAATCAGCAAATCCCACACTAAAATTAACCTCATCATCACATGCAACCAACACCAAACTCCATGACCGTCATCTTCCACTTTCAATCCAAAACTAAATCACCACAGTAACATCCGTTTTCAACCATCAAAAAATATCATCTGATTTCTTGCTCTCCAGAAAAGAAAAAAATCACCTTCATCCGCCCATGATTTTTTAGTCATTACCCATTTCCCCCAACTTTGAGATAAGGGAAAAAAAAGAAAAATATTTTAAAATTTCATGAATCTTCTCCCACTACAAGAAAAATAATCTTTAGGGAGGAAAAATTCGGTCGTTAAAAGTCCATATTCACTTGTTATAAGTCAATAACGACCGGAGAAAATTCGATCATCACAAATTGTTAAAAACCTTGACGTTAAAAGTTAACGATCGAATTCCATCCCGGTCGTTAAAGATCTTTTAGCGGCAGCAAGATATCCGGTCGTTGCAACTCCTTTATAACGACTAGTTTGCCTTTCATTAACTGTATGTCATTTTTCCAAATAACACTTTTAGCGGCCAAATTTTTCTTCGATGATATGAGAGTTTAATATTAGTTTTTGGTAATTCCCAAATAATAATCATTATTTCATATGTTTTCACATGTATATAGAAGAACACATACAAAATACTCAATAATTATATTAAATATCATTGTAAATTACAAAGAATTAAAAATCACATAACCAAATATCCAAATTATACAACACTATTTTTACAACTCCTAAAAAGGAAGAGAAGAATGGTAGGGTGCACAAATGGCAACATCTTCAAACAGCCCCAAGAAAAATAAAGTAAGTTCCTCTTTAGCTTCAACTTGTTCTTTAACATTTCAACCACTTCAACTTGCTCTGCCGCACTATCTTCAAGGGAAGATTTATTAAATTTCAAATTTAACCTGTAAAAACAATAAGTTCAAGCTAGTTTACTAGGAAAGCTTCTCCTAGCTCATTTTGTTTACAGAACCAATGTATAACATTTTGATTACTAGGTTGCTACTACTTAGGATGTGAAAGAAAACTTCTACTGCAGGGCTCTTACTTGGGAGACTATTGTATCAAGAAACCTATAGAGTTAGTAATCATATTTTACTCAAGCTGAAACTTTTTGCGACATCTTTTCCACAAATCAAATGAGAGATGAACTTGAAATTGCAACCTCGGTTACAACTACCTCTATTAACAAAAAAATCTTATTGGTCAAATTTCATAGTGACTATTTAACATGTTGTAAATTGACTGGATAACATATTTCATAACCATATACTACAAAAGGTCCATAAAAAAAATTATTTATGAGTGTTTTAGGAAAAAAAATAAATAATGACTGGTTAGATTTTTCTTATTTCTAATTGAGAAACTAGAGCTAGCTTTGGTCGGATATAAGTTTATCAACCTACTCTTGATTTATAATTCATAAGCTTTGAGGAAATTATCCAGTTGCAAGTAAAATCAACAGTCCTACCCTCTAGCTGTGTTTTCTATAACAGGACACTATTATTAGGACTGATACTACAAGCATGATGATTGTGGGTAAGGCAGATCTTCTAAATAATCTGAAGGTATTGACATAGGCGCAACATGAATTGGAAAATGTAGTAGGGATGAATAACAATGTCGAAGTATCCACCATATATCATTACATGTAAATGTACTCATACAGACCAACGTCTTAAGACCTATTGACTCAGTTTCTTTACTTGCTTCATCATTAACTATACAAATTATGAATTTATAAAGATTAGAGGCAAAACTTACTGAGAGATTTAAAGCTCTCTATAAATTATCATGTCCAAGAAGAGAAATATGGGATCATCTATAATTGAAAATGAAACATCATAGTTGACACTTGACCCCACCCTAAATTGTCCACGAAAATAGATATGAAGTCATACCTTAAATATTTCTGACAAACATAAGTCCTCTTGTCCTTCAACTTGTTCTTTAACATTTCAGATTCTTTTACTTGCTCACTTTCTTTAAGGCCGGGTTCTTCACATCATAATCTATGATCTGCTAAAAGAATTTGTTTATGTTAGTTTAATAAATAAAAAAACTACTAATACTTGAACTAGAAGAAAGGTGGAAATCATTATTAACCACAATTAGGACTTCATTTTTCCTTTCTTTTGTCTTTTAGTACTTTATTTACAAGAAATGAGTCAATTATTTTAGTTGATAAGTAAAACTACCGATTTTCATAAGTCAAAAACTTACAGATTTTATAGTTTCACAGAGTTATAAACATATCTCAAGATGATAAAACTCAAAATGAAAGACTATGGCGTGATTTAATTCATACCAATATTTTGGAGAAAGTGTACCTTTTCATCTTTATCGAGTAACTTGTGTGCAAAGTGTTGGCTATCCTGAGATGTTACAACACCTAGAAAGATACGATTATAGTTAATCTGCCACCAGTTTATCAACGAGGTAACAGGATTTTTCGAGGAAATGTATCTGATATCTTTAGAAATTAGTTATAGCTACCATATACCAATTAATCACTGGGAAAACATGATTACAAAAGAAGTTTGTTAACATCAGTAAGAGCGAACTGTCAATAAAATTGACTCATACATTAGTCTTATCTATCTTCCAATCTGCAACTCTATCTGAGATCAGGGCTACATACTCTTCCATAGCATAAGTTGTATGTTTAATAAAGATAAAGATCAAAATTTTGCAAATGAAGTAGGTCCCAAGATTCTTTTTTCCATTTATCCAAGCCCTTTATCTTTAACAAGCAGAGAACCGTAGAAGATCTATGGTAGAGGAGGACCAAAAAGATAAAGAAGAAACTCAAATTCACAAATTAACCACTTCGCTCACATAGAGAAATATGATAAATAATAGCATTACACTTTGCTGACAACTTTTACTATATAGCAGCTTAGGTTTTGAGTGCACAATACGCTCAATACTTTTGATCGCTTAAACCACTAAAGCACCTCAGAATAGTCAATTTTACATCCCTAAATGCACAAACACTAAAGACTCATCGCAGCTAATGAATGGCATCTGAATGGCAATGCAGGTAATCAAGGTCCTATCTCACAGCTAAATTAGGAGAGGAAACAATACAAGTTCAGCCCCCAAAAAGAGGTTATGCTTGTTTTCTCAAAAATGTTGGGATAAACTACAGCACCTTCCCGTAGTCCCATGTTTCATATATGCATCTCTCCTTTAGTTACATAATTACGACACTTCAACAATTAAGATTAAGTTTTCAACGGAATCGGAAAACTAAAAGCATATAATTTCATTCAGATAAAGAGAAGGCACTGTTCTTATATATAAAAATTCAAAAGATGAAAAAACCTTTCATTTCTTAATCATTTAGTTCGGTGGAATAAAAGTAAAATGAGTGCTAGTTGTAGACTACATCTAGCATTTTCACTATTTGATTTTGTACGATCATAAATTTCTTTAGGTAGAACCCTAATTATTACACGAAATCAGACCAACCGGAAAGTTAACGAAGATGGCAAAACTTACCATTAAAAGGAGAACAAACCCTAAGACTAATTCACTAGAGAGGCGCAGAGAATGAAAAATCACAGTGACAGGAGGCAGAGTCCTGTTCGTTTCACTTTAGTTAGAGAGGGGACGTGGGAGTGGGAGTGGGTTTGGGGGCGGGGGAAATTTGGAAAAAGACTGCCCTTTTTTCTTTTTTAATTACACTATAAACTATGTTTTAACGAAGGGATGGTATACTTTTAACAGCAAGATATTTTTTTCTCGTTAGTGTTGAATCCAAACTTGACTTTAATTTCCAGAATAATTCCCGACCGCTAGAAGTATACTTATAACGATCGGTTTCATGTCCTTTCGTAAAATAGTGGTTGTTAAAGATCAAAATTCATGTAGTGAGATTCACCCATATTTTTGCTACGTCCTCAAACCCACTACACATCTTTACACCCTTGTCGGAAAACTCCCATGAACAGAAAGATTTTAACGTGATAAAGTAAATATGAACCAACCAACGAGAAGAACAAATAAAATCCCAGATCTATTCATTTTCTTGAAATGGAACTTATTGACCAAAATAATACCTCAAAGTTTGCTCAAACCCTACTAGATTAAATACTCTGAGTAGTACACTTTCCGGTGAAATTCTAGGGATGAAGAAAATAAAGAATAGAAATTCTCCATTAAAAGGCTTTATTTTCCGATAAAATCAGGTGAAGAATGAAGCTAGGAAGGGACTTCACTAACGAGTAAAAATAAAGTCACAGGTCGAAGGAATTTTTGACTCATGAAAGACAGCGACCCCAAAAGAACCCTTCTCCTCTTAAGAGATTTTCTTTCTACCCATGAATCCGTTATCACCGCCGAGCAACCACCCCCAATCCCACCATGAAGGATCTCCTCTGCCCGTAATCAGTGGCAGACCCGTATTTTGCACAAGCGAGTTCAATCAGAAAGGATGACAACCAATAATATAAACACTAGTGTCAGGCACGACAAGTAGGAGTTGGTCACATCTCTTCTTGTTTCCTATTATTTCTCTTTTTATGGTCTTTAAATGAAGACATTTTACCACATGCACTCTAAAATTTAAGAAAATTTGGACATATTTTTCAAAAAGTACTAAAAACTATTTACTTCTAGTTTTAAACAACTATCTATTTATTTAACAAATTTTAGTTCTGTAAATTCAAAGTTTTGTTATACTTTAACCAATCAAAACAATTCAACCAATTAAAGATATATTAACTATAAGATATTTGACAGAATATAAAATCTGTTTTTTGGTTATAAGTAATTACTAGTTGTTATTGACAAATGGAAGATAACAAAAAAGAGAGTTATAAACTACCCTAAATTATACCAATAATCAACGAAAGAGGGCCTATACACTAAACTAGAAATTTTAATATAAAACAAAGAAAAGAATCTCAACGTTAACTAACAAATTATAAATAATTTCATCAAATATAGTTGGATGTTTCAGCAAATTTTATGAAAAAGAGAACTAAATTTCAATTCGTAGAAAGGTTTAATTGTTTGATGTAAAATAAACTTGAGAGCAACTTTTATTGAATTTAAGTAAAGAAAGTAAAAGATTAAGTGAAATAGAGAAAAAGACAAGATAGAAGACATTGGAGTAACAAAACATAGTTGGCGCACTGCAATAGTATAGAAAGTGGGATTCATACGCACGACCTCAATGAACATCTGAACCCACATTACCGTCTCGACAAAGGATGCGCTTGTGACAAGCGGGTTCAAAAATGGATCTTATATTGTTCTGCCTTGTTTTGACATAATTTACTGATGTACAATGTACTAATTTTCGACGGAGAATTCAGCTGAACCCCCTTAATAATATGTGAGTTCGCCCCTGTTCGTAACTCCATATTTTTCAGCAAGTTTTTCGATTACCGGTTAGAGAGAAAATTTAAGTCCAAATTTAGAGTTTGGGTTTGAAATTTTTTTGAATTGATGTTATTTTCCCTGAAATCAGATATGGGTTTTGAGAATTTTGGTCACTGGAGGATGCGTGAGAAGAAGAAGAAAGAGGGGGGAAAAAGAGTAAAAAATATTTTTTCTGTGACTTTTAGTGTGTGGGACCTGTTGACTTGGCGGCTGACATGGAGAAATTAATAGAGGGGTCAGGTGCCACAATGGAGGAACGTTAGGTTGAGGACAATTCTGAATAGTTTGGTAACAGTAAGAGTAAATTTGAACGAAAAGTATAATGGAGGACATATGTAAATTATATACCATAATAGAGGGACAAATCCGCACCGTTTCCCTACTATTTTTTGGGCCACCATTGAAGTTACTCGCATTGAACAAAATTTTTCAAAGTATACCCGCTCGGATCTGAAGTAGTTCAATCTCTTCACTGCAACTTCAGAAATCAAATTTGAAGTTCTTTTATCTTTCAAATGCAACTTCAGAAACTCCAATCTCAAGTAGTTTAATGTCTTCAATGCAATTTCAGAAATCAAATCTGAATTTTTTCTATCTTTCAAATGCAACTTCAGAAATTCGAATCTCAAGTAGTTCAATCTCTTCAATGAAATTTCAGAAATCAAATCTGAAAGTTCTTCTATCTTTCAAATGCAACTTCAGAAATTTGAATCTGAATGAGCACAACTTCAAATTTTGAATCTTAAGTTCTGAAACATAAACTTGTTCTTCGAATTTCAACATCCAATACACGATTCAATGCTCAAATCTACTCCAAGTGAGCTCAACTGTTTAAATATCATACAAACAAATATCAACCATCAAATTATCAAAACAACACAAATTTAACAAACTCATATTGCAACTAAGAGGAAGAAGAAGAAACTCTAAGCACAAAGAAGATAAAAAGAATAGTAAGGAAGAAGGGAAAAGTGTATGTATCTAGAGTTATCAAAAAATTGGTAGTTACACTTTTTTAGAAAATTGGTACAAATTCAATAGGTGGCGCAAAAGTGGATATCACAAAAAAATTATACAATTCAATTGACCATATATTTTATTTGCATCAATTAAATCGTGTTTAGCGTTAACTGGTAGGTTATCCTTTCAAAATGGGCCGATAAGTATCCAACCCAAACCATATAAATTCTAAACTGTAGGTGATGGGCAGGTCCGATCGAGTTATGTTTCTTTAAGGCGTTTGGTTCCGGGTCCGTCTCTGTTTATGAAAATAATTGGGCTTGTCTTCTAATCTGACCCAAAACTCAATTATACCAGTCCGAGCCGTTAAATGGGTTCAGCTTTTTATTTTATTTTCATCTACATTTACTTGTCGTTAAATTAACATTTTATCAAGCACAGGCCTTTAGAGGTCGAACCAGGCCTTGCTTGAAGGCTGATTAATGGTGAAAGTTTGCATGGTGTAGTTAATTGTTTTCATGCGTGACGACAAAATCATGCTACAAAACAATTACGGGTAGCCGGGTTTTATGAATATATTTTACTTCCAAGTTTTAAGCCACGTCGAGCAAATTTGGAATGGAAACCATGCATGCTTTAGCAAGTTCGAAAAATATGTAGTAGTAGGCCCACCGATTCAACACAGTTTGACGAATGACCTCGGTATAGAATATATGTTTATCTTATTTAGAATTCTTCCATATATGTTATATTTTCATAGAATAGATGTTTACCTTATTTAGAGTTCTTCCATATATGTTATATTTCCATACTTATCTCTTGTAATAGTTCAATATATTTGACATCTAATGAATGAATGAATTATTCACCACAAATAATATTCAATATGGTATCATTATGAGCCTAATTCCTAGGGATTCCATCACCAAACCCTAGCCTTAGCCGTCTCACCCAAGCAGCGCCACCCCACTGCCGCTACACGTCGCCACTGCCAACCACTGCTGCGACGCCGCGCCAACACCACTGCCACTGCTTCTTTCCTTTTAAACGATGGCTGAAACGGCTTCTATTACTCCCCAATTCCTCCCTAACCCTCATGACCCTAAAACACCACTCATCTCTGTCATGATCCCTGGTGCCAAACTACATGGGTCCAACAACATGGGTTGGAAGAAACAAGTAGACACTCTTCTTCACGGTTTTTGTCTATTTGGTTGGATTAATGGGACAAAAATCGCGCCAGCTCCTACTATTATATCTGCTGCGTCCACTGTCACCGGAACGGGATCCTCCACTCCCAATCCGGCCTATCTATCATGGTACCGCCAAGACAAGTTGTTATTATCTTCCATTCTTGGAAGTCTTGCCGAAGAGGTTGCTTCTTTGGTGAATCCGGCAACCACTTCAAAGGCGGCATACGACATCTTGGAGGCCACGTATGCCGCTCCTTCGTGAAGTCACATTAAAGAGGTTTGTGCTCATCTCAACCATACTGTTCAAGGAACATCATCAATCACACAGTACTTCCATGCTATTCGTACTATCAAGGATGAATTGGCATTGTTGGGCAAACCTCGTGATACACCGATTACTGTTGATGCTTTGCAAGAAAATTATTACATGAAGAGTTGAAACTTAAGCCATTGGGATCATCAATGTTTCCGTCCCAACCCGCTACAGCCATGGTAGCTGCCGTCGCAGCCCAGTCGACGCCTCCTCCTCCTTTGTCGTCGGGTGGTAGCAATAAGCGACGTCCATATCGTGGTCGTTGTCAAGCTTGTGGTATTCAAGGTCATCCCTTGAGGGATTGTCCAACACATGGGTGGATACTTCAACATCTCCACCGCCCTCCTGCTGCTGCCTCACGTTCGCCACTGCCACAGGTTGCTCCGGTGCCGCTGTCCGCTCCTCCATGTCAGACTGCCCCTAGGCAGTGGCAGCCACCTCCTTGGCAACCGGTCACTCAGCCGGCGGTCAACTATGCTGGTTACACTCTATATTATGGTGTCCATGGGTCCCCCTACATGCCTCCGCCTGAGGCCGGTTTTCAAGCCTTTCATGCACACGGTCCGACTGCTAGCAGTTCTGTTACCGCACCAGGTCCTTCTTGTCTTCTCGATAGTGGCGCAACTCACCACATCTCCACTGACCTAGCCAATCTTTCTCTCCCCCAACCATTTCCGCACACTGACTCTGTATACATTGGAGATGGTAGCGCCCTCCCTATCACTCATACTGGTTCGACTACTCTTCCTACTTCTCATCGTTCTCTTACTTTACATAATGTGTTACATGTTCCAACTATGAAAAACAACTTACTTTCAGTCTTCCAGTTATGTAAGTCTAATGATGTGGCAGTTGAATTTACTTCCTCTGGTTTTGTTGTTAAGGATCTCAATTCGGGGACTTACCTTCTGGCGGGACGCACTAGAGATGGATCCTATGTGTGGCCCTCATCTAGCCCCTCTGCCTGTGTTTACTTCTCAGATGCCAATCCTCCTCATACTGTCTGGCACTCTCCACTTGGTCATCCGACATCTGCTATCTCTCGTCACATTTTATCGCATTATCAGTTGTCTTGTTCTAGCTTAGCACTTAATAATAGCTGCACTGCTTGTAGTTGCAGCAAGAGTCATAAGTTACCTTTTTATGAGTCTTCTATTATTTCCACTAGACCTTTAGAGTATATTTTCTCTGATGTATGGACATCTCCTGTTTCATCTAGTGAGAACTTTCGTTATTATGTGCTGTTTGTTGACCATTTTACTCACTACATGTGGTTGTATCCGATGCGTCATAAATGTGATGTGCGATCTATCTTTACTACCTTTCAGGCCCTTGTTGAAAATTACTTTCAACTTAAAATTAAATGCCTTTACTCAGATAATGGGGGCGAGTATCTTGCCTTGTCTTCTCATCTTGTTACCTCTGGCATTACTCATCTTACTACCCCTCCCCACTCACCTGAACATAATGGTTTCAGTGAACACCGTCATCGTCACATTGTCGAAACCGGCCTTGCTCTCCTGTTTCATGCCTCCCTACCCTTGTCTTTTTGGCCTTATGCCTTTGAGACAGCTGTGTATCTCATCAACCGTCTTCCTACTCCCACTCTACAGATGTCTTTCCCGTTCACCTTCCTTTTTAACCAACCTCCTAACTACTCTAAGCTCCGTGTTTTCGGGTGTTTATGCTATCCCTAGCTTCGTCCATACTCTGCTCACAAGCTGGACCCCCGCTCTATCCGTTGTGTCTTTCTGGGCTATTCCAAAACCCAGAGTGTGTATCTTTGCCTTGACCCCACTACCTCCCGACTTTATGTCTTTGGTCATGTCCAATTTGATGAGTCGGTCTTTCCTTACTCTTCTCTCATGTCCACTGCACCACGGCCTACACCCTCTACTGCTGACACATGGTGCCCCTCGCACTATGTTCTTCCTCCTATTGTCTCTCCTACTGTTCCTCTCTGGTTCAGTCCCCTCCATCCACTGCCTCCTCCTCTCCAGCATCCACCCCGCCGCAGTCTCCACCTCCATCACCACCATCATCTTCTCTTCCCACCCATCCAATGACCACTCGTGCCAAAAATAATATTCGCAAGCCTATCCAAAAACTCTCCCTTACAGCTCAGCTTCATCCTTCCCTTGAGCCTTCCACAGCCACTCAAGCCTTGAAGGATCCCAAATGGCGGGCTGCCATGTCTGAGGAGTTTGAGGCGCTTGTGCGCAATGGCACATGGGAGTTGGTCCCCCCTGATGGTATTCAGAACTTAGTCGATTGTAAGTGGGTTTACCGCGTAAGTACCTTTCTGATGGCAGTGTTGATCGGTATAAGGCTCGGTTAGTTGCCAAGGGCTTTCATCAGCGCCCTGGCATTGACTATCAGGAGACTTTTAGTCCGGTTGTCAAGCTGGCCACCATTCGCTTAGTTTTTACCTTGGCAATCTCTCGGGGTTGGCCCCTCCGGCAGCTGGATGTTAATAATGCATTTCTACAGGGTCGTCTTTATGAGGATGTGTACATGGCTCAGCCACAGGGATTTGTTGACTCTGATCGTCCGAACTATGTGTGTAAGCTGCACAAGGCTATCTATGGCCTTAAGCAAGCACCCCGAGCTTGGTATTCAGAGTTGAGACAGTTTTTGTTGGCACGGGGGTTTCGCAATTTCAGGGCGGGTACCTCATTGTTTATCTTTGACCGGGCTGGTGTCTCTGTGTTTGTGCTGGTTTATGTTGATGATATAGTGGTTACTGGGTCTGATTCGGGTACAGTTGATCGATTTTTGGCTGAGTTGGCAAGTCGTTTCTCTATCAAGGACCTGGGTACTCTGTCATATTTCCTTGGAGTTGAGGTTCTACCACATCGTGATGGTCTTCTATTATCTCAGCGGAAGTACATTCTTGATCTTCTATATCGGATTCATATGGCTGATTCCAAGCCGGTACTTACTCCGCTTGCCACTGATCAGCCTTTATCTCTACTAGATGGCACAGCTCTGGACAACCCGACTGAGTATAGGACTGTTGTAGGCAGTCTGCAGTATTTGGCCCTCACTCGTCTTGACATCGCTTATGCCGTGAACAAATTATCTCAGTTCATGCATAAACGGACTACTACTCACTGGGCCGCGGCGAAACGCCTGCTTCGTTATCTTTGTGGTACTATTGACCTTGGTTTACTTCTTCGTCGGGTGTCTCAGCCGTCCTTGTATGCATTCTCTGATTATACCTCCACGAGTGCATATGTAGTTTATTTTGGTGGCTCCCTTATCTCTTGGGCCTCTAGGAAGCAGCGCACTGTTGCCCGCTCTTCCACTGAGGCTGAGTACAGATCTGTTGCCTCCACTGCTGCAGAGCTCCGCTGGTTGTGTTCTTTGTTGACTGAGCTTCGGGTGTTTCTACCGTCCTGTCCTGTTATATACTGTGATAATGTGGGTGCTACGTACTTGTGCTCTAATCCTGTTTTTCACTCTTGGATGAAGCATATTGCACTATATTTTCACTTCATTCGTGAACAGGTTCAGCGTGGTATTTTACGTGTGACTCACGTTTTTGCAGCTGATCAGTTGGCTGATGCTTTGACAAAACCGCTCTCTCGTGCTCCGTTTTTGCTTCTGCCTTCCAAGCTTGGACTTACCTCCCGCAATCCAGCTTGAGGGGGCGTATAGAATATATGTTTACCTTATTTAGAGTTCTTCCATATATGTTATATTTCCATAGAATAGATGTTTACCTTATTTAGAGTTCTTCCATATATGTTATATTTCCATACTTATCTCTTGTAATAGTTCTATATATTTGACATCTAATGAATGAATGAATTATTCACCACAAATAATATTCAATACTCGGCACCCTGGTAGTTAAAGGGTAAAATTCAGAAATAATCATTTTTTCAATCCATGTAAAGGTAAAACAGCCATTGTTACATGGAATTTCAAATTCCAAAGTTTCATAACAAGGCCGAAGTGGCTGGTCCGCTATTATTACGTAATCATAAAACTAATTTGAGCGTGAACAAATTTGTACGCTATATATAATTTGTTTGATACTAAAGCAGAGTTAGTTATAATAATTTTTCACTTTGCCAACTTATTTTTACTATAAAAACTTACTTATAAATAATTTAAAAGGGTAGCTGGAAAATATTTACATTATCCATACATAAAATTAAACTCTCTAATTAATAAAACTGATGACAGAGATCATTGAAGGCTTCAAAGCAGAGGAGAGACCAAGAAAATTACTAAGAAAGAGGGACAAAATTCAACCTCATTGGTTAAAAGAGCATTGACACCATGATTACATAAAAGTACTCTTGCTTCTTAGAACAATTAATAATGCCAGCCGTGAGTAGAAAATTGTGCTCCAATAATACTCTAGACAAAAGTAGACATGAAGAAGTGAAAATTGCGAGTTGTACTTAGCTTCATGCTCTTATAATTAACTAATTAATGACCTCGACCATGACGACTAGGACCAGAATATGCTTTATATCTAAACATTGGAAAATCGGATTTGACGTACTGTGCCGAAAGTGGTCTTGTAGCCTCCGCTGCTATGCTGGAAAAAACGAGGATAATTGTGATGAAGATAAAGATGGAGATACTAGTGAATCCCCTTGCAGCAACTCTCTGGCTCTTTGTAAGTAATTTTACTGATGCTTCCAACATTTGAAAAAATAACTCAACAGAAGAAGAAGAAGAAGAAAACTGAATCTAAGTCGTTGTTTTAGTTTAAGGGGTCCAAAAAATGCATGTGGAACTTTGAAAAATGTTGTAGTGGCAGCGTAAAAGCGGCAGTAGGGAGTTAGAAAAGCGGAAACTACTTCCTTCCGCTAAGACTAAGGATCGGTATTTGGGGGCACAATCTCAACCGATGTTACGGAATTCTTGTCGTTCGCGTTGAATTGCGTTTTAGATGTATATTTAGTGTCCAATTCAATAGACTAATCTATTAAGTGCGAAAGCTTATTAATTGTAAATCTTTAATATTTTTAAATTAATAAAGGACAATTGCCACATAACAATGCATCTCCGAATCTTGTTGATTGCTGTTGGTTAATGACTTAGGAATCGTTTGGTTGCCGGTCACAGTTACGCATGTATTAATTATGTAGGTATTTAGTTATGCATAAATAAGTAATGCAGGGATTAGTTATGCATGTACTAATTATGTATGAATTAGATACGTAGGATTTATTTCTTTGAATATTTGGTTTGTTGTATTAGAAATTTATATACATTATATAAATTTTAAAGTAAAATACTTGTTTAGAACAATACACTTGGCCTTCTTTACATTGTTGTTCTTTTTTTTTTTTTTTTTTTTTTTTTTTTTTTTTTTTTTTTTTTTTTTTTTGCATTATTTAGGCAACAATTTAATTAGGAACTTTGGGTGTTACTTTCACTTCTTCGTCGTACTACTGAACTATGTGAAGTGTTACGCATATTTAATTTTCACTACTTAAGTTTAGTATTTCCATTGTCTAGTGACTTTTCCGGTTCCCTTTGTTATTCTTTAAAAATAAGGCAAGGCAAGGTATATGGTTGGTAAATGAAAGCAGTATAATTAAAGCCGTATAATACAATTTACACTATCAAAAGCCATATGATGCAACAATTTAGACAAGACTAGTACTCTATTATTTACATTCGCAACTTACACAATTCATATCATTAAATTAATGAAATTGGGCAAGCAGTAGAGTGACAAAATCAAAGTGAACCAACTTAGACTGATATTATATTTGAATAATATATTATGTTTGAACAATGCACGTGAAATTAAAAACAAAATGGCCATGCTAATTGTAGTGCATATAATTCTTTCTTGCGTTTTGGTTGAATCTTTTGCTCTATTATTACACTTTATTTGGTAATTCAAAAATATCATAGCACAAGATTGTTATTTGCTGGAGAAAACGATAGTGAAAAGTTTGATGGAGAAAATGGCAATGATTTGTGGTAAATTGATAGGCGGTAAATTTGTCATTTCAGTATTTTATTTATGTATTATTAATATATGTATTAGTTATTCCATCTTCTTTCCCGTATAAAAAAAAATATATAGATTGACTCATAACTTATACATATATTATTTATGTAGAATTGTAAAATGCCAACCAAACATGATACTAGTTATGCTGAATTTTGTATAAAATAACTAATGGCTACCAAATATGATATAAGGAGTGGTGACTTAAGCTTGCGTGTTCAATATAACTGCATTGACAAAATAAGCCAGCACAAGTATCTTTAATTTCCAATTATTTACTTTTGATTAAATTTTATAAGCCGTGTAAAAGAATTTCACACAATCGGTATAGATTTATCAAATATTACAAATAACATATTATTATCTTTTTGTGGTTGCTTTAAATGGTTGCTTATAGTAGTTTCTCAAGTAAATTGATAGTGTAAATAATTTTTTCTTTTACGCACAAAGGGACACGATAATGAAATTACCCCTTTTTTCAAATTGCCTCACGTACCTTCCACCTAAAAGATTGATCTGAAAATTGTAAATATGTACTACATAAGAGTTTAACTTCTAGTATATATATATATATATATAGCGCAAGAAATTTTTGAATAATTAAGTCACCTAAAAAATAATTACAAGGAATAAGTGAAATTAGTACTCCATATAATTGAAGATAAAGGTCGACAATTTGCTACTAAGTAAAATTACACGGACAATATAAAAATTCTTTATATTGGTTAAAATCCCACTAATAAAGACACCAAATAATCCAGAAACGATTGTCGACCATTGACTGAAATCAATCTCACGAGGCATGGAAAATCAGTACTGTTTGTTGGTAATGGTCATAGATTAGAAGCACTGTTGACTGCAGAATCATACGTGGATTAGACTGGTTTAGAGTTCACGGGACTTACTTGTAACTTGTAACAGGAGACAGGAAAATCAAAGACCATGGCAACAACAGCATTTAGTTGGCTATGCCTTGACCAACCCCATATGGGTATCTCTGCATTGACTTCAAATTATTTTGTGTTATGTCTTCATCCGTGAATGCTGCCTTCTCCTATTATTCTGGGGATCAATATCAGAATTTTAAACACCAAAAAAGAAAACAAGGAAAAGAACAAAAAAAAGATAAAACAAAGAGTGAGTGAGATTTGTAAGCCGAAAGTAAGAGAACATATACGATGGATTTAATATATATACACCGGATACTGTAAAAAAAATATATTAACATCACAAACTTTTTAAAGTGACTGGTTTCACTTTTTATAAGTAATTAGATATAATAATCTTAAAAATTCTTGAATTTGAACTCAAAGAAGATTTAGCTCCTAACGCTTATAACACTAGGCAACCGCCGTCCGGATATTCTGAGTCAAATGAAATCAAGTTTTTAGGTCATAAGCATATCTAGTAGAGTCTTGCAAATGGTTAAAAGACGTTCAGCTATATCACAAAAAAAAATTTCAGTCTTACCGTCTCATCACCAACCAAAAAAATTCCGAGTCAAATGGAATCAAGTTCTTGTCCTACTTTAAAAAGCCATTCACCGTCCTTATCTTAACTAAACAAAATTAACATTCGGCCTTATATATGCTTCTATTTAGCTTGCCTTTGCCACATACCATAATCCGACTCCCAATTTTTCTATTCATCTCCTGTAGTATTCCTCTAACTAAAGTTAGCTAAAATCATGAAGTCTCTCATATTTTTGGTGACTTTTCTGATGATGCTGTTTTGCAGCCGTCGTAGTCTGGTTGATTGTAGAGTTCTTCCTTCTGCTTCTTATAAGAAGGAAATCAACAACCAAAAAAACTATCAAAATTCCAAAGCTGCAAATTATCGGAGTGCCTCATCCAAATCATCAAACCGTGCAAGAACGAGAAAGAGAAGCCATAGTAATCTGACGAACCAAAGAATGCATACATTGGCTTCTGGACCAAATGGAAAGGGCATTGGCCATTAACTAGTCAAAAGCTTTTGCAGTTACAATTGTTATTACACCTAGTGTAATGACAAGTATGCACTATGTATCCAACAACTGTAGTCTAGAATAGTTCACTTGCCATAAATTTTGTTTTTTCTTACCTCCAATATGCCATGTCGCCATGCTAAGCATGCATACTGCTGGAATTATGTTCATAGAGCTGTAGAATGTATACGAATAGCAAGTCATTGTTTATCTTTCTCCTTTTTTCCCGGTTACGTTGGAGGTGAGGGGAGAGAGGTTCCCTGCCACGATCCCAATTTTCCTCCGTTGAATATCGTGATGTACTTAATTTCTACGATTAGATAAGCCTAATATGCATAGAGAAATAGCAAAAATACTACTAAAACTTCAAATAAAACCTTCATACTATAATAATAAACTCAACAGTACAATAACCAACACTCTCCCCAAAACCTGGTGGAACGGAGTCATAAGGTCTACAAGATGGTACTACAAGTCTCGAACTACAATACTGTTTGAAACACGAAAGAAACAGTGGAATGTCTAAAATAGAAGGGGACTCCGACGCCTGCAGACATTGAGCAGGTATACCTTGAAGTCTCAAAAAGCAGCAACTCAAATCAACTCAAGCGTCTAGCACGCGCAGACATACCTAGCTCTGCACAAAAAGATGTGCAGAAGCGTAGTATGAGTACACCACAACGGTACCCAGTAAGTATTAAGCCTAATCTCGGTAGAGTTGTGACGAGGCCAGGTCAAGACACCTACTAGGATATATCAAACATAATGAAAACGTAATAACAAGAAGTAACAGAAAGCAGAGCAATAAGTAATATGAAGCAAGTTAATAACAGAGACTAACAAAAGGATTGTAAGCATACAGATAACATAAGGGAAGCAATTGAAAAGAACCACAATATTCATATATGGACAATAACTGACAGAACAGTGAAGAACAAAACAACAAGAAGTGTTTCCACCAAATAACTCTTTACAACACGAGATAAACAACAAGAATCACAATGAGGTATCGCCTCATGTACAATAGAATCATAACCGAGGTACCGCCTCGTATATAACAAGAATCACAACCGAGGTACCACCTCGTATTCACACATATCATTTTCAATGACAATATTTCCCTATACTGCTGCGTGAGCCTTACATTTAAATAGTTTTGAAAACAGTTTTTTCAAAAATAGCTAGACGCAGTTTAGCCCACCTTATGACGCCGCGTGGCTTCACCTAATTCCCTTACAAGAGACACGCACATCAGTCCCGCCTTATGCTGCCGCATACACATTAACCCCTAGCCTTATACCGCCACATGCGCGTCAATATCACATCACAATAATAACTAGCACCACAAGTGCTCATATGTCACAACTTGCCAGCAATCAACAATATCGATGTTCCCACAGCAATAGCCCATGGCTCCACCACTATGTGTACATGAATACAACAATAACAATGAATGTAAAATCCTAAATAATAAAGATATCTCAACAATTAACAACTTTGCCTCAATGTGATACGGCTTTCACAACTTCAACACCAATAACTCAACAATGAGAAAGATAATGTGTAATCACGAAACCAAATACAAATAACTCACAATGGAAGAGATAACATGACTTCAAATAAGAATAATAGCACTGAAAGAGATAACTTCTAGCAATAACTTCAAATAATGATAATCAACAATGAATGAGATGACATGTACAATGACTATAAACAATGATAATCAACAATGAAAGAGACAACATGTAACAATATAAAAGGCAACAAGTTCAACTAAAGCATAAGAGCAAATTATCAAGTAGGATGTAGAACAAGTGTTAACAAAGTCATTTAAGTCATGTAAGGATAGATTGACTATGAGAATTTAGAACATGATATGACAATTCAATTAAAGCACGAAAATAGTCTAAGCAGCCTAGACCGGTCAATTACCACATTCAACCCGTGTACCCACTCGTCAACTTGTGTACATGGCTTTCACATAGCACAAATGACACAATCAATCACAAATCCTAACGTGTAGTTCCCCCACACAAAGTTAGGCAAGATACTTACCTCAACTAAACCAATTCAACCCTCGAAAATAGATTTCCCCTAAAATTCACCTCTGCATGGCTCAAATCTAAATAAAATCGACTTAATATCATCCAACAATGCAAGGAAAAATAATTACAATAGATAAAGCTAAGATCTTTACACTTTTCTCAAAAAGTCAACAAAAGTCAACCCGAGGCCCGCCCAGTCAAAATCGGGTCCAATGGTAGATTTCGGCTACCCATGATCCCATGAGTTAATATATGTGATTAGTTTCAAAATTCGAGTCCAAATCGACTCTCAAAACTCAAATTCTTTTTTTTTAAAAACTTGACAAAGTTTCACAAATTCACTTTGATTCACATGATTTTGATGTTAAATCTAAGATATAGTGATGGAATATAGTTGGAAATATATTAGAATCACTTACCCAAAGTTTGTAGATGAAAATCCCCTCTCCAAATCACCTTCTACCGAGTCTAGGGTTCTAAAATAAGAGAATACGCTGAAAAATCCCGTCTCCCAGCCCTTTTGTCCAGCTACAGGTGTCTCATTTGAGATAGAGGTTCTCATTTGCGAACTCTCGCCATTGCGGACCAAGGATCGCATTTGCGAACTCTAACAGCCTCATTCATCATTGCAATTGCGACAAAGACTCACAATTGGAAAGCTGGGAACCTTGCAAAAGCGAACAAATGTTCGTAAATGTGACCCAAGCCAAAATACTGCTGACTTTGCAAATGCGAAAGGGAAGTCGCAATTGCGACATCTGTGCCCCCATTGTCACCTTCGCGATTGCGATGCTGGTGCTCGCAACACTAGCAATTGAATTTCAATTCAATCCATTCCGAAACATGTCTGAAACTCATCCAAACCCTCGGAGCTCCAAACCAGACATCCACACAAGTCTAAAGACATCATACAAACTTGCTCGTGCGATCAAAATACAAAAATAACATCTAAAACTACGAATCGAACACTAAAACGTATAAGTTTCAAAGTAAAGTTCAAAAATCTCTAAAATTACAACTAAACGTCCAAATCCTATCAAACCAACTCCAAATGATATCAAATTTTGCAGACAAGTTCTAAATAGCATAACTGACCTATTTAAAGTTCCAAAATTAAATTCTGAGCTTGATAGCTAAAAGTCAACCTACGGTCAAGCTTTTCAACTTTAAATTGTCAAATTTCAGCGAAGTAACATAAATCAACATATAGACTTCCGAAATCAATTCCGGGTATACATTCAAGTCCGAAATCACAATATGAAGCTGTCGGATCAATCAAAACTCCGTCCCGATGTCGTTTTCACAAAAGTCAAAATTTGATCAATATTTCTAACTTAGGCTTCTAAATCAAGAATCAAAGGATCCGAATCAACTTGAAAGCTTTCCGGAACGAAACTAATCAACCCCGCAAATCATAAAATCACTAACGCACATGTGTAAAGCATCAAAAGAAAATATGGGACACAATTACACAAAATGACCGGTCGGGTCGTTATATTTCGCTATCCACTTTGTTTTAACTTCTATGCAATGTAGAATAATTTTATACTATTAAATCATTTGAAAGGTTATGGAAAAATCTTTGCACTATAGATATATATAACTTAAGTCAAAAGATTATTTACATATAACCCTCTATAAGTGGAATTAGTGAGTTCGAATCCATTACAACAGATTAAAAAAATATTGTAGTGTAAATTTATCCATTCTCATTAGATTATGGGAATGTAGCACACCGTCTTGTATTGGTATTTAATTGGAAAGTGATTCAAAATTTTAAATGCCCTTTGGAAAAGACACAATTATTTGTGTGTATACATGCAGCAGCAATAACAACAACAACAACAACAACAACAAATTAGTGTAATCTCACAAGTGGAGTTTGGGAAGAGTAGTATTTACATAGATTTTACCCCTACTTTTAAGAAGATAGAGAGGTTGTTTCCGAAAGACCCTCGGCTTAGGATATGTAAAAGGAAAGACAACAACAAGCACACCAATTAGAAAACCGAAACAAAAATACAAAACTAAATACACTAGGTACTGCAATCAAAAAGCCGACACGAAAGCAACAACAAGTAATCACAGAAGCCAAGGGATACAAATATATATGTACTAAAGCTACCGTTACAGACAAGGACAACGTTCGGCTACCTGTCCTAACCCTCTACCTTAATTTTCAACCTCCACATCTTCCTATCCATGGTCATGTCCTCAGTAAGCTGGAGCAGCGCCATATCTTGCCTAATCATCTCTCCGAATACTTCTTCAGGCTGCCTCTTGTAACGACCCAATCGATCATTTTGAGTTTTAGCATTCCATACTTTGAGTAGCTTCATATAATGTATTATGACTTGTGTGTATGGTCAGTTTTAGTTTTTGAGTGGTTCGGGGTTGATTTGGAGAATGACTCTCGATTTGGAAGCTTTAAATTAGAAGAGTTGACCAATATTTGACTTTTGGCTGAATGGACCCGAAATCTAGTTTTTATGATTCCAATAGGTTCGTATGATGATTTTGGATTTGTATATATGTTCGAATTTGATTTTGGAGGTTCCTAGAAGAATTTGCACTATTTGTCGAAAGTTGGAAATTTGAAGAACTTAAGAGTTCTAAGTTTGACCAAGAGTTGACTTTGATATTATTGTACTCCAATTGATATTTCGAGACTTTGGATAGATCTATATAGTTTAATTGAACTTGTATGCAAAGTTTGGAAGTAATCTGAAGAGTGTAAGTGTGATTCAGACACTCTTTTGAAGGATTGAAGATTTAACAATTTAAAAAATATTCTATTTGGTTTGAGCCTCGATTCTTTGTTGTGACGTTCCGGTAGGTGTTTTGAGGCTTTGGATAAGTTTGGATAATGTATTTTACTTATTGGTATGATTAGATAGGTCTCGAGGGACTCGAGTGTGTTTTGGATCATTGGTTGAGAGACTAGTTAAGGTCAAATTGGGTGATTCAAAAGGCTATTTTGGCTGTAATCTCGCAAGGATCATGCTAGGCTTATCAAATGTGAGTTTCGGGATCATCTAATATTTGATTCGAGCTGATCAGCTGCTGCATTATTTTTACTTGTTCCGGAATTTAGTCACTTTTTCTCACAGGGGTTTGGAGCTCGGATTTGGACGATTTTGGAGAAAATTTTTACAATTTGAATTGGGATAAATAATTTTTGCCTCGAATTTGCTTGTATTGAATTTAGTGATTGTTTGATGAATCAAATTGAAGAAATTGGGGATTTTAGTAAAAACTTTTCTAAAACATAAATTGATGATTTGAGGGTCGATTTGAGGCCGAATTTGGATGAAACACATATATTTGGACTCATATTGAAATGGATGTTTGAAATTTATGAGTTTAATTGGGTTTTAGGGTGCGGGCCCGGAGTTGGCTTTTTGGGTTGAGTTTTTTATTTTAGTTAAAGATCAAAGCTTTATTATTCAAAATCGTTTCCTATGGCTTTTATTTATGATATTAAGTTATTTTGGCTAGATTCGAGCCGTCCGCGGGAAGGCATTTTTAGAGTATTGATTTGGCTTGTTTGAGGTAAGTGTCTTGGCTAGCTTTGTTGAGGGTATTTTTTCTAATAAATGATATTGTTTGTTACATGCGCGGGTGATGCATATGTGAGGTGACGATCGTATATGCATGTGCCAGAGTTATCCATGCTCGGGGTAAATTATATGCTTCTTTGTGCCTTGTTGAACTTTGTGACCTTTTGACATATGCTTTATTTACTTCTATGACTAAATGAATTAATTTATCTATGTTAGAGATCCTGTTAAAACATATGACATCTTAAAGAAATTTAATGAGCTATTTTTGAGATTGCCGACGTACTTAACTTGGCCGTAGAAATTCTTATATTATGAACATACATCTATACTTGTTATTTTCATGTTACTTGAGCTTCTTTATTAGTAATAAGAAACTATGATTTTGGCCTTAGAGCAATGTTTGACGCGATGGGTATTTCCGTGTGATTGATATAATATTGGCAATGTGGTTTGAAATGAGATTGGTACGAGGGTTGTTTCCGTGCAGAGAGGATGGAAATTGCACCTTATGTTATGGTTATTTGTTCCTTAGACACATACATGTACTCTAACTTGGTTTATATTAAGATTTTCTATCTTGTGTGTTACTTTCATGTCTATATTTCTTTACTTAGTTCACCTCTATGTTTCCTATTTGGTCTGTTGCTATAGATCTATGCTTTTATCCTGTTTGTTACCATTATATATGTGCTTTCTACTTGATTTATTACTGTTACATGTACTTACCTATTTCATGTCTTTACTTGTTACATGTTTTTGCTTGCCTATACCTATAACCAAACTTTATCTGTCACATGTCTTTACTTGCCACATGCCTTCACTTACTACATGCCTTCACTTACTATATGCCCTTACTCTCTACATCCCCTCTTGTTATATGATCTCATTGGTTTTATACCTCTACTTGATACATAATTTTACTTGCCATTCACCTTCACTCGTTTCATGTCCTACTCTTCTATGCTTAGTCGGATTGGGTGACTATTAGATTAGTAGTGTGTTTATTCTTTGTGGAAGCCTTGTCATTATATATGGGAGACTAGCTCATGGGTGCTGGGTTGCCCATCTTACTTTATTTGTATTTTCTAGTTGAATTCTGGGTGTTCATTTTCTTGGTGTTATGTTGTGAACTTTTCTTTGCTTGGTTGTTATTGAATAATTTCATATGAATTGATACATACATATATATATATGTATGTATGTATATATATATGTATGTATGTATCGGGTTGCACGCTGAAACGGAGAGGATGTATTATGGTTATTCTTGGTTGTTGATCTCAGTTACCATATTGTGTTGTGAGACTGAGAAGTGATGATATTCTGGGGCCCTCTATCATTATTCTTGTTTCAATTATTACGTGGTTATTCGTATCTCTATTTGCTCTTTCTACTTATCATCTGCACAGGTAAAATAATAAGTGAGCATCTTTTAACTTAAAAATCTCGTCATTACTTTACCGATGTTAATCAAGATACTTACTGAATACATGGGGTCGGTTGTACTCATACTAATTTTTTGCACCTTGCATGCAGATCTTGGAGCTGCGTAGCTGTAGAAAATGAAGCCTTGCATTGACTACGTACCAACATTCTAGATTCAAGCTACCTCTTGTTCATGGTAGTTTAAGATTTCAATTCTGTTTATGTAAGCTTTAAATAGATATTGTATTTATTTTTCATATTAATTTTGTAAATCAAAATCATAGCGGCTCATGACTTGTACAACCAGTCCTTGGGATATCCTATAGGTTTCAGTTATTTTCATTCTTGTTTTTATTGATCCTTCACTTGAGTTACCTTATTCTATGTTTGGCATACCTAGCACTGGGGTTAGGTGCCATCACACTATGTGAATTTTGGGTCGTGACACCTTTACCTCTCCTTAGGCCCTCCAGGGTGATGCAAATAAATTTGATCAAGTATTATCAATGCCATCTATGAACAAGACAAGAAAAGGCGTTGGTTAGCCTTGGAGAAGAGCCAAGCGTCCATAAATCTTGCTATGGACGAATCTTGTGTTGAAGATGTACATTTGTGTTTATGTTGTATTATTGTGTTACTGTAGAAGACATTGATTCTTACTTGTTTGGAGTCCTGCGTGACTATTTCTTAAACTTAGCCAAATTGTGGCCTTTTTGTTAATTAGTTGTTTCCTAGTTGATTTAGGTTAACTAGTTATTCTTTTCCTAGTTGATTTAGGTAAAGGCTCTTTCTATATAAGCCTAAACACTTCATTATTTTGACACCTTTTGACATTATTTTCAATCAAAAAACGGCAGCAACATTGCTCCCAAACTTGTTCCTTTGTTTGATCGAACAGTTTGCAAGACCATCGTTGTCTTGAAGGTTGTTCGTATAGTATAGGTACTCCGTGACTTCATCAAGAAGGTAAGTAGACTAGTTCCTACTTTGTCTTGATAGTTCATTGAGCGTCTTGCTTCTATCTTTTGTTTTCTTGTTTCCGCTTTTTATATTGCATCAGTTGGTATCAGAGCAATTATATTGCATCACAGGGCCAACCTCTCACACCTCTCTTATGCCCGAACCATCTAAGTCTCACCTCCCGCATCTTGTTCTCCACAGGGGCCACACCTACCTTGTCCTGAATAACTTCATTTCTAACTCTATCTAACCTGGTATGCCCGCACATCTATCTCAATATTCTCATTTCAACCACCTTCATCTTTTGGACATAGAGGCTCTTGACTGGCCAACACTTTGCCCCATACAACATAATCGGTCTGACCACTGCTCTGTAGAACTTACCTTTAAGTTTTGGTGGCACATTCTTATCACACAAAATACCGGAAACGAGCCTCCATTTTATCCATCCTGCTCCAATACGATGTGTAACATCCTCGTCGATCTATCCATTTCCTTGTATAACTGATCTAAAGTATTTAAAACTTTCTCTCCTAGGGATGACTTGCGAATCAAGCATCACGTCTTCGTCCATTACCTGAGTTGCACCACTGAACTTGCACTTCAAGTATTCTATCTTAGTCCTGCTCAACTTGAAACTTTTAGACTCTAGTGTCTACCTCCAAACCTCTAACCTCTCGTTAACACCGCCTCACATCTCATCAATCAGAACAATGTCATCTGCAAATAATATGCACCATGGAACCTTCCCTTGTATGTGGTGCGTCAGTGCGTCGATCGCTAAGGCAAAAAGAATTGGACTGAGGGCTGACCCCAGGTGCAACCCCATCATAGCTGGAAAGTGTTCCGAGTCTCTTCCCACGGTGCTCATTCGGGTCTTACCTCCATCATATCTGTCCTTAATAGCCCTAATTTATGCAACATGAATACCTCTAGCCTCCAAACATCTTCAGAGAACCTTCCGTGGCACTTTATCGTAAGCCTTCTCTAAGTCGATGAACACCATATGTAAACCCCTATACTGCTCCATCAACCTCTCAACAAGATGAATAGCTTCTGTAGTCGAACGTCCCGGCATAAATCCGAACTAATTTTCAGAAATAGTCACAATCTTCCTCAACCTCAGCAGCATAACCCTCTCCCAAACTTTCATAGTATGACTTAGTAACTTGATGCCCCGGTAGTTGTTGCAACTTTGGATATCACCCTTGTTCTTATACAACAGAACCATCGTACTCCATCTTCATTCTTCGGGCATCTTCTTCGTCCTAAAAATAATATTAAATAATCCAGTGAGCCACTCCAAGCCCTCCCTACCCACGCTCTTCTAAAATTTCACCTGGATCTCGTCTGGATCGGTTGATCTCCCCCTGCTCATCTTACGCATAGCCCCCTCAACCTTGTTGAGTTTTATACGCCTGCAATACCCAAAGTCGCGACGATTCTCTAAGTGTTCTAAGTCACCTAGCTCAATGTTCCTATCCTCTTCTTCGTTCAAGAGTTTATGGAAATATTTGTATGTATACATCATGTAAGAAAAATAATTATAGACATAAACAACAATTACAAAATACGTATATGCGAATTGAAGTAATTTCAACTGAATAATTATAACGCCATATTGATCGATCACATTGAAAAAACATAGTGAATATCTAATTCATACTTTATGCAAATTTGCTGTGTCTATTACAGTGACTAGCCTGCAAAGTGAGTTGAGCCACCGAGTAGTTTTCGTGCTATTTCGGTCCATTTTCTATAAGTAATAACCTCATCATAATGGCAGCGGTAGACCTTACAAAATCACAAAATCATACTTTTCTAGACCAAAATAAATATGGTAAGGAATTGGTGCACCCAACAGAAAATTCAATTAATAATATTATATTCCTTGCATTCCAATTTATGTGATGTAATTCGAATTTATGAGTTAAAAAAATATTTCTTCGAGCGTCATTTTTTATATGTCTCTCAAATATTTTAAATTATTAATTATTGTAATTTATAGTACTTTTATTTAGTTTTCAAATATATAATATTTCATTTCAAAAAATTTAAAGATTCTATATTCGAATTTACGGTCAAAATTAAGAAGCTTGATCCCCCCAAATTTGAGCTGTATCATATACATTTGGACAAATGTAGTATATTATAAGAATTATTTGACTAAATTACCCTTTTATCTCTCCTTAAATTAGTTCTCCTCAAATTATTGAATTCTTGACTTCTTGAAACAACACTTATTTTTAACCCAACTAGTTTGACTAAGACAACAATTATTCTGGAGCGGAGGGAGTGATTTACTGGGTTATATATATATATATATATATATATATATATATAGAGCCGCATAAGATATACGTAAGCGTTACCTAATTTAGACTTTGGAGTATGTCAAATTCACCAAACCTTTTATGTTTGCATCCTAATTACATTATCCACAAAGTCCTCTAGTATTCCATGACAAGTTTTTTTTTTTGGTCTACCGGATAATTTTATATATATATATATACACACACACACACACACACACTCTTATATACTAGCATTACAAACATTAGTTTTCTTTGTACATACAGTTCCTAGGATGTCTGCCCAAACTGCTTCATTTTCAAACACTAGAGAAACTGCCAAAAAGTGAGTCCTGTCAAAAATTCTCTTTCTATCTCCTTCCTTGCGGAGGAAGTCCGCTACTTGGTTCTGCTCCCGGAAGCTATGCCCTATTGCTGGGCTCCCCAGTTGTTCCATCAGTGACATGCATTCAGAAATAATGGAATTGTAAGTTTGGTTACCATGCTTCATTATTCTTAACACTTCTTTAGAATCAATGTTTATCACAAGGGGTTTCAAGTTTTGGTCTAGAGCAATTTTAAGGACCTGCCAAAGGGCTTGAAGCTCTACCATGATGCTGGTGGTATGGGGTAGCCCCTGCATGTATCCTAACACCAATCACTCCTATTATTTCTAAATACCCCACCAATACCCCCTTGGCCAGTGGTTGTACTGGCAGCCTCATCAGTATTTAGTTTGTAACAACCAGCATTTGGGGGTTGCCACTTAAGGTAGATGATGCTTGTGTTAGGGGATGCTTTATATTGGACTGCCACATGGTAGTATTCAATTGCCCTAGCAATAGTATGATCAACAGGGATATGATTTTTCTTTTTATCAAACACATTGGTATTTCTAGTTAACCAGATGTTCCAGAAGCAGAAAAGAAGTGAGAATTTCCAATCAATGCAAGCATTATAGGGCACATTTTTGAACTTGTTCCATATATCATCCCAGTTCTGCATGGAGAAGGATAGGTATGAGAAGCATGCTGGATTAGTGCATTCTTGTGATACTTTTAGCCAAAAGCTTTTTGCATTTATGCACTCTAAGAAGATTTGATTGATGTTTACCATATCATTACCACAGTAGGAGCAATTGGGATTGACTCTCAGTCTAATGTGGTGTAGGTATTTACCTGTGGGCAATCTATTTTTCTGTACAAGCCAAGTGAAAAAATTAATCTTTTTTGGGACAGTTAGCTTCCAAATCCAACAAAATGGTCTTCTTGTGTAGTATTTTATTCTAGGTTGGAATCAATGAATGAGTAGACTGACTTATCACTAAATAAACAATTGTTGGTGAGGTTCCTGATTAGTTTATCTTCAACATTGGTAGTATAGGGAAATATAAGTGCATTGAATGATGGTGTTGATTTTTTGAGGGATGTGGTAGTGAATGGAACTAAGATCTCATACCCATTACACCACATGGTATTGATTTTCATGGACAGATCAGTCACTTGCCATGGACCTTTAAGAATGGATTGGAGAGGTTTCATGTTTGGGATGCAAGTTTCTGTTAGGAAGTTAACTATGTCCCCTTTGTGGACTATCCACCTATATCCCTCAATGCAAACCATCCAGCCTTCTTGGACACACTGTCAAGTCCTATTTATTTCTATAGCCCTGTTCAGTGACCCACTACAGTGCTTGCCCATGAGGTCTCTAGTCCAAATAAAGTCTGTGTCGTGATACAATCTTCAGGCTAGACTGGTGTGGCTAGCCTTTTCTTCATATGAGCTTGTTGTAAGCCAAGTCCCCCTATTCTTTGGCTTAGTCACTATGTCCCAATTAACCATGTGTAGTTTCCTTTTTTCTGAGATGTTGCCCCAGATAAAATTCCTTTGTATCCTATCAACTTGGTTAGTTATATGGGATGACAGCTTTATATACTGCATGACATGGCTGGGGATATTAATCAAGCTTGACTTTACTAGTGTAGTGTGACCAGTCATGTTTAAGAACTTAGTTTTCCAGCCTGCCAGCTTTGTGTTCAGGTTGTCAAGGATGAACTGGAAATCGCTGTTGGTAGGCCTTTTATGGAAGATAGAGAAACCTATGTATTTTTCAAAAATAGTGTCAATCTTCATACCTAGTAGAGAGCTACAAAAGTTAGCCCAGTCATCTTTATAGTTGGCAGAGAAAATAACTTTTGATTTTTGGAAGTTGACCTTCTGCCTAGAGAAAACATTAAATTCTTGTAGGGAAGCTAATATTGTTCCATAATTTTTCCCATTGGCTCTTGCAAATAGAGTGTGATCATCAACAAAGAACATGTGTGAGATACTAGAGCCTCCCTTGCTGATAGTGATAGGGAACCATTCCTTTCCCAAAACAGCATTCTCAATGTTCCTAGTGAGTCTCTCCACGTAGATTATAAACAGGTATGGAGATATAGGGTCCCCCTGTCTAATGTCCCTGATTGGGTTGAAGTACTTAGTCTGATCCCCATTTAGCAGAATAGAGAAGGAACTGGAAGATAGGCAAGACAGAATCATGGTGATCAGCCTAGTGGGGAACTTAAAGAAAAGAAGGAAGTCTCTGATGAAAGACCACTCTAGTCTATCAAAAGCTTTTTCTAAGTCAATTTGGCATTCTTCCCTTTTATTTTCTGGAAATGGGTTACATATTTTTGGACAACAATAGCATTGTCAGCAGTTCTTTTGTTATATAGAAAGCTAGCTTGGGTGGGCCCAATGATATTGTGGAATAATGACTTAATTCTATTAATAATGATGTTAGTGATTAAGTTGAATAGGTCTGAAGTTCCTGAGCATTGTTGCATTTGGGAATTTTGGGATCAAACAGAGGTAAGTTTTGTTCATTTCAAGTGGCATTGTGCTAGTGGAGAAGACCCTCTGACAGAGCTGTTGACCTGACTAGACATGATATACTAATGTCTTTGGTAGAAGAAAGGATGTAGGCCATCACGCCCTAGGGCTTTCAAAGGTTTAAAAGAGTTGATGGCACATTTGATCTCAGATAACCTAAGGGTGGAGTCCAAAGTTGCTTGTCACTGCTTGATAGGACTAGGGGTCTATCAACATTGTGGAAAATCTGTCTAGGGGAGGATTGGTGTTCTAAGGTGAAGATCTTAGTGAAGTATCTCAGGATTTTTATCCTTTATGTGATGTGGTTCCTGGATTTGGTTGCTCACTTTATCTTTGAAGCAGAAGATCTTATTCCTCCTTCTTCTTTTAAGGGCGGTAGTAAAGAAAAACTTTGTGTTTGCATCACCCTCACACAACCAGTTTATTCGAAATTTCAGTTTCCTGAAGTCCTCTTCATTGTTTAGAATGGTCGAGAATTCGTGTTGAAGGTTGGCTTCTAACTCCTGTAGGAATCTACTGAAGGGATATGCATTAGACTTTTGAATGCTAGTTAGCCTGGTAAGAATGTGTCTTTTCCTATGGAAAATGTGACCAAACACATGCTTGTGATCTTCAAAACACTAGTAGCTCTCAGAAGGTCATCAGTAGGAGGAATGTTATCTTGCATAATAAAAAGGAATTCAGGATGGTTGCACCATATAGATTCAAACCTAAAGGGCCTACTGAGACTATTTTGGTGGCTGTTAATTAAGTTAAGAAGGAGTGAGCAATGGTCAGAATGGGTTCTAGAGAGATGAGTAATGGTGGATTTAGGAAACATTTCAATCCAATTATCTGTTGCAAAACACATGTCTAGCATTTCACGTATTAGGTCTTGTCTGACCCCTTAAAACCTAGGTCCACAGGCCTACATTTGTTCAAACAATTTTAAAACCTGTTACTTCAACTGTTATTCAAGCTATTTTCTCCAAATTTATCCCTTGCTTTTAGTATTTCATTAAAATTCCCTCTACAAGCCAACTTCCTTAATAAATGGATGCTAGGTCTTCTAATTAGTCCTAAAGCCTATTCCCATAATTATCTTATTTCCACAGAAAACAGGACAAGCTTTTCACAAATTAGAATTTTTAAAGCTCTTGTGAGCACCTAGAGAAAAAAGATTGCTTGGAAGATCTAAATGTACCCAGTTATTCTTATTTTGTTTGCTCAGGTTTATATACTTTCTTTAAATGGGTAAAACTCATCTTTTTTTATCAGATAAGTAGGCTCTCATTGATATGAGAATGAAGAAAGTGCTGAAAGTTTAGAAACTTAAAATTGCATTGTACTCCATCTGGAAATAGATCTAAAATGGTTTTTGAACTTTATTGACATGATCTTTTACTTCATATACTTCACTTCTTGTTAGAGAACTTCTACTATTGTCATTATTATTACTATTATTTATATACATTAACTTACTCTTTTTCTTTACCTTTTTTTTAGTATGATAATAACATGAATTAATCTTGAACAATGAAGTAAAAATTCGCTGTTCATGAAGTGGGGAATGGACATCGTCGGACCGCTGCCGCCGGTCCCCTATAAGGTAAGGTTTCTTTTGATTTTAACTAACTATTTTTCTAAGTGGATTGAAGCAAGTCCTTATCATAAGATCGACGAACGTGAAGTGGTGGATTTCTTGTGAGAAAACATAATCTGCAAGTTTGGAATATCAAAAGAGATGGCACGCGATAATGGGCCACAATTTATTGGCACAAAGATCACAAAGTTCCTTGAAGATTTGAAAATAAAGAGAATCACATCTTCACCCTATCATCCGAGCGCAAATGGTCAAGCGGAATCAACAAACAAAGTGATTATACAAAATCTTAAGAAAAGGTTGGAAGCGGCTAAAGTTAAATGGCTTGAGGAACTACTTGGAGTGTTATGGGCATACCGAATGACGGCCAAATTGAGCATGGGGAAAACTCCTTTTTCCCTTGTGTACGCAGCAGAAGCCTTAATCCCGGTGGAAGTAGGAGAACCTACCTTAAGATATTTCCAGGCAAGCAAAGAGACAAACATCAAAGCGATATTGGTCAACTTGGAGTTACTCGATGAACGCAGGGACTTGGCACATATAAGAATGGTGGCCTAAAAGCAGAGAATGGAAAGATATTATAATCGAAGAACAACCACCGTTATTTTAAAGTGGGAGACTTGGTTCTAAGGAAAGTAACTCAAAATACCCGGGAACTCAACGCAGGGAAGCTAGGTCCAACCTGGGAAGGTTCCTACCAAGTTTCAGCTATCACCCGAAAAGGTTCATACAAGTTGGAGAATTAGGATGGAGAAAAGTTTCCAGGCAACTAGAATGTGGCACACCTCTAGAGATATTATTGCTGACAAACATCGCCTTTACTGAAAGTGTGCGCTGCACTCTTTTTCCCTTCGTTCAGCTTTTGTCCCAATTGGGTTTTTTTTGGCAAGGTTTTTAATGAGGCAGCAACGGAAAGCATACTACGAAGAAAGTTTCAACGGAAGCAATAAGACCTTTAATAGCAAGGCACACAAGCGAAGAACCACTCCGGGGCCCGGTGTAGAATACACATCCTCATTAGGCCTATCAACGAGCCCCCAAATCAACCCCGGTCATCTATAAATAGATAATAACCCTCCGAAAGTCCACAAATACCTAACCATAACACATACTACCATCTGGCTAACTTTGGCCACATCTTTACAGTCCACAACCATAAAACAATCTGCTTCTGAGAACTCCTATTCTCCAAATCCATAGAACACACAAATCACCATAGCTGATCCCAACTCCACCACTCGAATGTCTAACATATCTCTCATGCACGATTATCCCACGAGTAATACTTCTATAATTCTTCCATGCCACATATCAAAAATCTGAATATCAACAGCCGATTAACCAGGCAAGTACCACAATACCAATAAATCATCCGTAAGTCAAAACTCTGTGTGCCTTCTGAATGTACACTTTTCTCAGGTAATACCAAATTGTGCCAACATTTTTTTTTTACCATATGAAATCAGTTGTGCTGCATAAACTCATGACCTTCCTTTTGAAACTGAACCGTATACTTGCACATGCAAATCCCAATCTCACACCACGCACCGCCTCTACTAAGCTATCATATGAAAACACGAGAATCTCATTATCAACTTTGAGTCACAAAGAGAACATACTCAATTATCCAGGAACCTGTCACTTGATCCCATCCAGTAGAAAATCACAATATGCAACATGAGAATTGAATCCATGCACATAACCAAGCTATCAGAATTGAATCTCTCTAACTCAACCAAGCCACACAGATCGCCAAATCCAAGAGTATTGCCATTAAACACCCATAAAACGTCACCTCATTATAAGAACAAAAGAACCGAGCATATCATTACCATACTGATCCAACCTACTACCAAGTTGTCCTATTTCCTCCGAGTTTCTTCTGAATTGCCTTCAAGTTGACACTTCTCCTCGCCATAATACCACGATCATCAACCAAAATTCACCACACGAGACCCTAGCATGAAACCACGTCGCCCTAAAGCTCATAAGCTACCATATTCCCATTAAACACTCAACATATCGCATCATACGCACTATTAAGAGACTTTAGTGAATCTACAATTGTTTTCTTTACCTTTCTGACACTAAAATGTAGGATCCATAATGATATAAAAGTAGTGCAAGTCCCGGTACCATCCAACGCAAATCTCAGATCTTAGCCATATACAAATCGAGAAAATTCTCAAATACCACATATGAATCTTGAACCCATTGGAACCTCCTCGAGGGTCCTCCGCCCTATCCAATCTCAAATGCGCCGCCCAAACGAGACGAAAGACCTGTGCTCCATCATCACACCAACACCCAAAGAAGTAATCCACACCTCTAAGCAACCCAGTGAATCCCTACTCCATGCACACTACATCTGTCACGAATAGCAAACTCAAATCATCTTGTGATTTCCTTATACCCATAATGTGTAATATATCCCATATCCAGAAATCTCCTCACTCGAGTCATCATCGATCTCAACCTCTGCAAGTCATAACTGATTCACAAGTATGCCTCACACCGAAATCAATACAACACATAACCATGCAATCAAATTGCGGATGGTAGATTCCCCAACTTAGCTCAAATCCACAAAATAAAACATCTGGTAACGCACAATACCCATACTCTAAATCCTTCATATGCTCATGTAACACAAATCATAAAATACCCCAAATCATCTGCGAAGCTCGTATTCATCCTCGTGATAGTCAAGTCAACTTTTGCAACCGTTCCATATTCAAATCGCAATACATATAACCCACTAGTAGAAAGAAACTCTCCGCACAATCATCATAAGGATCACACATCCGTAGATTAACCCGCAGGTGATAACCCACATGCTTAGCCTCAAACTGACATCTCTCTATGCCCTTTCACAACCATCATTACTACGCAATCATGAGTTTGAACTCATCCACAAGACATGCAAATCTACTCCGTTCCACAAATAAACGACATGAAAGATCCCTCAACACGATCATAACTCTAGACTGTACAATACATCAAGACAGAAATCAAGCACTCAATAATCTTTTTCACATATCAAGCAAACTCTTCTCGTCACATTCAAACCATCTGAACACATCCTGCAGTCACATCAACTCATCATATAGCCATCCAATCACTCACCAAGCCATAAATTCCACTAATACGGACACTATCGACATATAAGTCCAAAGCACATGCTCACACAACTAAAACTACCGAGCCTAAGTTGCGTTCTAAATCTGGCCTCAAGCCCTCTAGACTGGCTCATCACCAAAACATAGAAGACGCATCTTGCACCTCATCCATGGAATCGCAAGCCGTCGATGCACCGCTAATACCGAACGCTCACATAACATACGAGTGAGTTGAAGGAATTCAAAGGGGTACACGTCAAGCTGAATCAATGTCGCACGATAAGGAAAAAAAAAGATGGGAAGTTTAATCTTAAATGCCCTGTAGCCTCTCGAAGATAGGCATGGACGTCATCATATCGATCCGCAAGACTCTACTAGACACTTGCTCATGACTCGTAGAACCTATGAACCTAGAGCTCTGATACCAACTTGTCACGACCCAAAATCTAACTAGTCATGATGGCACCTAAACCAACCCGCTAGATAAGCCAATTTAACAATAATCCAATTTCAAATGAGATTTACTAAGAAAATAATGATGAAATAATAGAATTTTTATATAATAACCCAAGGACTGGTAGTACAAATCATAACCTTCTAAGATTTAGGGCTTACAAAGTTGGTATGAAATTAATACATCATCTGTTCGAAATATATATAAACAGATTTATAAATTTAAATCTACAATGAACAAGAGGCAGCTACGATCGAATGCAGGTACATCTTCAATGCCAGCCCCCACCATACACATCAACATCAGCTCCAAAATCTGCATGCAAGGTGCAGAAGTGTAGTATGAGTACAACCAACCTCATGTACTCAATAAGTAACAAACCTAACCTTAGGTTAAAGTAGTGATGATCTTGGACGACGGTCAGAGTCCAACGCCAATAGCCAAAAACAACTCGTAATAATATAATAAAATCAATACAAGAAATAACTCAAAGATATGATGCTCAAATCGTTCACAGTGAAGGAAAATAGGCATGCGTTTAAGGTATAGCAGTAAAACCCAAATCTTTCACCGAAATCACCAAAATATGAGTATATCAGAAAACTATCATTTTTCCCAAAAAACAACGATAGATAAGATGTTTCATTATCATATAGCATGAGAAAGTACACCTCTATGGCTACATGTCAATGTGTATGAGAAGTCATAAATGTCAAAATACCGTATAGCATGAGGAAATCCATCTCTATGCCTACATGCCAAGTATGCATGTCAAATGTAATGCACCACAGTGATAAACACATGTGCTCATGCTCTCAGAGTGTTCCACACTCAGCACGCTCAATTACTTAGCACCTCCCAAACACTCAACACTCTCAATCACTTAGCACTCGCACTTAGCACTCAACGGTACATGCGCTCCCTGCTGGTATGTCAGACTCCGAAGGGGCGGATCCTGCCCAAGCGCTAATATAAAGCCAATCTGGCCTGCTGCAGTGTGTAGCCCAATCCCATAATAATAAAGCCTATAAGGGAATTCTTATCTGATTGATGAATTGATTTTATCATTTGAAGTTAAATAAGTACTTCAAATGCTAGTGCTATAATGAACAGAAGACGTCCTCTTCAAGAGTACTGTAAACATAAGAGGGCCCTCTCTTATAAAAACCCTCACGACAAAGGATTGATTTCGGAAGGATTTGTGCCCGAAATTCAAATGCTTTCGGGGGAAAATAAACCCAAGGCTTTACATAATAAGACGCAAACAATAAACTGTTGCAAAACTCTTAAGCAAAAAGAAAAGGAGAATGCAAAGATTAAAACTTGCGTAAATGTTCAAACGAAAGAAAGACTCGAACAATACTTGAGCAAAAAGATGTCTTTATTTATAATAACGTGCCAAAGCGGCACAAATACAAAAGTTAGAAAAAGAAAAGAAAAGTTAAACTGCTGCATCTCCGGAACACGGAGGAAGGCAAGTGTCCGAGCCCCCAGGGGAAGTAAGTAGATCCGCCGATGGTTCAACATTTTGTCCCTCATCAGTTTGGCCTTTAACATTTCGCCTTCCGTCTCCTCTTCAGTTTTCGAAGTTTTAGAATTGAATCCGGAAGAACCGGAAGCATCAGGTTCTGCCAGGAGACCTCTTTTAGCAGCTAACTCAAGCTCACGGGCCTTAGTGATTCCGGCATCAAAGTCAATGATACCCGCTTTAGCCTTTTCCAAGGTTTTTCTCCTCATGCTGTACATAACATAAATTTTCTCAACAACAAGGGAAGCTGCTAGGTGCTTAAGTTCTTCTTTGAGTCGGGTTACCTCGGCAAAAAGGTTTTCCCTGTTGGATCTAACAGATCTGAGGCTAATATCAAGGTCACAGACAATTGAGCTAAAGAGCCTATTATGCTCGATAATTTCCTTTACTTCTCCTCCAACTTGGCATGTTTCACCCCCCCAGCAACGAGTTCTTCAATTATGGAGTTCAAGGTTGCCTCTAAGTTGGTCAATCTTTCAGCGGAGGCAGCCTCACGGTCCGTTGCAGCAAGAACGACATTATGGAGTTCAACCCATTTGGCCCGGATTTCGTCAAATTTAATCCTCACCGGGCCGATATCTTGGCTAACGGTTATCACTTCTTGCTCGATTTGCTGCAAATGAGTCTCCAATATAACAGCCTCAACATCTGTGGCTTCCAATTCTGTAGCAATAGTTTTCTCCCGCTCAGCCAAAAGTTAATCCCGTGCGGAGGTAAGTTCTTCCTTTTCTCGAATAAACCTTCGGAGGCCCTCGGAAGCGTTGGTCTGCAAAGCAAGAAAGGCAAACTCAGGATATTTCAGGCAAAAGGAGAAGAAATAACAAAGGAAGTAAAGAATGTACCGCTGCGGCGTTATGCATGGCATTGTTCAACAAGCACTCTCCCGAGAGAGCCTGTATCTTTTCCCAATCTTTCTCTGAAGCCAAAGGCTTCAGATAGTTAGCAAGTTCCATCGGCCGGGATAGAAAATTGCATCTAGTGGAGACCGAGAGAGTAGAGCTCCTCAACCTTTGCAGATCTTCTGAGGGGGGAGCATAGTTTTGCCCCAAATTCCCATGAACTGGGGACTGGGGGAGAAAGACACCCTCTTCTCGGGAAAATGCGGCCGATGGAGATGATGTCGTAGTTGCTGGTGGAAGAGTTGATGAAGGTGGAGATGATGTAGCAATTGCTGGTGTTGGTGAAGATGGAGATGAAGCTGATGGTGTTAAAGGGTGAGAAGCAGTTGCGACAAACGCAGTGCTGGTTGTTGGTTGCTCGTCTTCTGAGGACGGAAGGTACCCGGTACACAGCCCCAAAATACAGGGCACAGCGACTGGGACCCGAAAATGAGAGTTAGAATTTTCCACCATTTCATACTCCTATGCCGTCCTCAGCTGGTGTAACTATAACTCAACGGATTGAGCGGTCTGTTGAGTTGAGGAAGGTCATCGTCTTCTATGTAGAGAATCTCATTCCTCGCTAGTTTCTCCTTATCGTCAATCCTCACGGTATCTATGGTCGGTCCAGCGGAGGGCTCGTCATCACGACTTCCGGAGACGACTCGGGGGCAACATCCTTCGCCCTCTTATTTTAACCTCGGCCGCGGAGGAAAGCCTTTTTTTTGTGTGTGCTTGTTCTCCGGCTGAGGACTCCGAGAAGAAGCATTTGCACCAAAAGCAGGCCCGGAGATGCCTGTCTATGAAAAAGCTTTCTACAGCAGCCTCGCTGCATCACATGATAAGCCAAAATGTCCTCCTCGAGACAACAACGGAGCCTTGGGTTAGACCTCTATTCAACAGAAGGAAGGAGTCAGATAACTCTCGCATAAGAAAAGGTAAGGATATAATGAGTTAAACTTACCATGATTTTTGGTCTTCCACCCGTATTTCAGGGATAGCTCTTTCCACTAGCGGGTTTCGAGCGTGGTAATGTCCGAAATCTTCTGAACCCATTTGCCCAGGCCCTTAATCCTAGGGAGAACCCACCGAGCCGCTGAGGCAGCAAAAAGAAGAAAAGTTAATAATGATGAGGAAAGGATCTTTAACAAAGAAACAGATTAAATACTCACGAGTACAGTTCCACAGTTCTGGGAAGGAAGAAGCCGAGGCCGGGGTGATGTCACTGGTGGCAACTGAAACTAACTGTTCCATCCACCTATGATGCTTATCATCTTACATGCTAGACAGCAATGTATGGTGGCTCCCCTTGTTGAAGTTGATCACCCCCCATGGAAGATCTTAGGGGAATAAAGGTTCATCACACGAGCTAAAGTTAGCTCCTCTCCCATTTCTTGGCACAGACGCCGAAGGCAAGCAATCATCCTCCATACGAAGAGACTCACCTATACAAGACACACTTGATAGCGGAGGCAAAACTCCTCAATGACGGAGTCAAGCTCTCCACTTAGAGAAAATGTTCCCAAAGTGAAGGGATACATATAGAAGTACGTAAAACCCTTCTTGGGTAAGGTTACTCGCTCTGCCAAGTCGGGAGCAATAATGTCTAGGTCTTGGCAACGACAGTCTTCCTTCATAGCAGGAATACTAGAAGGACGGATAGAAGAAAGATACCTGCTAACGGCCCACGTACGAGGGCTAACAGAAGAAAATTTTTCTTCGAAGTCCTTTGTTGTAACAAGATTCCTAGGGATGATGGTGCCAACTGTTGGAGGAGCATCGTCCTCGGCTTTGTTCCTGTTCTTTGAGGAACTGGTATTCTTTGAAGAAGAAGCCATTATATATTATGAAGGAGGGAAAAGCTTTGTCATTTGAAGAGAGTTAAAGAAAGGTTGAAGAATAGGATACAAGTTGAATAAAGAGAGTTTTAGAGAGTTTGGAGAGTTATGGAGTATGAATGAATGAGGTTGATGCATATAAGTAAAGGTTTAGGCGGTTAAATTCTTGGCCATGATTACCTCGATAACTGTCAAAAGTTATGTTGAATCGTGGGATGACGCGTGTTCGAGGCATTAAATGCGGAGAGACGTGCGTCTAATCAACCGTCAGAAGCTTTTCAGAAGGAATCATAGTAATTCCCGCCAAAAAAATATGTTTCTACCAACTTTTCGGTAACACAAAGTTATGTCACCGAAAAACAGGGGGACTATCTGTATAGGGTAAAATATGCTATGCTAAGTGGCTGCTTAAGAGAGTGACACATGGAGCCTAAGGTAGTGGATAGTTAAAACCGAAGGCAATTGTCCCGTTTATCACCGGAAAGAATGACACTCGTAAAGATGCAATAAATGCCTTTCGTTCAGTAGCATTTAATGGAGAGTATTCCACAGCATTTAGTGCACTACCCGTTATAGAGAATTTTTCATTTATGCTCACCGTTACACCTTCTTCAATGGCCATCATAATTGAAATTTAAGAACGACATGATCCTAGGACCTTGTTCCATAGGTGCAGCTATAAATAATGAGCTCTATTCTCATTGTAAATGACATGAGTTTTCTGGCAAACTTACGCTATAATCAATTCAAAGCTTTATACAATTTTATCTTCTTGTTCCTTGATTTCATCGCTGTTGTGCCTGGAAGATCTGCTCTCGGAATTACTGTTTCTACAATTTTATCTTCACTCTAAGGCTAAGTATTGCATATTTCTTCAATTATTTTATTATTTTAGGATCGAATTAATTCATTTGTCTAGAAATCATGTATAAATTCAATTGTACCATTTTACGGGTAAACACATATATCAGTCACTTAATAGTTAATGATACTCAAATTTATATCAAACCAAACAATTTAATTCTAATAGTTAATATTCTAAATCATAATGAAAATACCTGTCAAATGATTTATGGTTTGATATAAATATCGAGTATTTATAGCGTTTGGGACAGATACATGATGTTTGTAAATATTTACGTCTTAATTTAAGTTTGTACTATGGCATAACGAAAACAGATCTAGAGACTAAATCTTTTAATCGCAATCCGAGCGGCGACATATACAGCAATCCGAGGTAAGCGTACAATTTCTCATGTACATTGTACAAGCACTTCAAGCAAATTTGCCTTCAAAAGAAAGCAACTCTTCTCGATCATCTTTCTCCTTTCTTCAACCTTTACCCATTTCTCTCCAAATATATAATACATCTATCTCTTCACTTTTTATATAACACTTTACCAATTTTCTCCTCCATTCCAGGTACTCTCTCCCTCTCTCTCCATTTTTTATTTTTATTTTTTTGGTTTGAAATTTAGCTTTTGAATCTGTGTTTATTGGTTGGTGTTCTAAATTGCGTGTATCTTTTTTTGTTGATCTTAAGGGGTTTTAAGGTTGATTGAGCAAATTTGAGAAAGTTGGAGGGGTATTTAAGGAATGGAAGCATCATCGTCATTGCCGGAGTTTGATTACTTGTTCAAGCTGTTGTTGATTGGGATTCAGGTGTAGGGAAAAGTAGTTTGCTCCTCAGTTTCACTTCTGATGCCTTTGAGGATCTTTCTCCAACCATTGGTAAGTATGTTAGTTAATTATTTTGCATTGTGTTAATATCCTGGCTTAAATTTGTTTTTTTTCTGATGTACATTAATTTTATAGAGAGTATACTGTTATAACGATGCATGTTGCGGTTTTTAGTGAAAAGTTATTATAGAGACGTAAATATAATATAAATATTCGATTTCCTAGTTGTGTTTACGAAGGGTGGATGTTGTAGAGTGATATTAGGTAATGATTAATTTGTGAAAATGGTGGTTTTGACGGATAGAATGAGTGAAATGGTTTTTGTGTTTGGTGGGTGGAAATTAGTTAGATTAGTTAACGGTGGGCTCTTTTAACTGTTTATGCACCAATAGCTGTGTATTGGTCAATGGTTCTATTACTTTTTAAATGAATATTAATAGCTTGGCTAAATGGATTTGATAATCTCCAGTTGCATTAATTGAAAAAGAGAAAAGGGTTTCTTTGAAATGATTATGTACTATTATCAGGAGTAAACCATGCAGTTGAGGCAGGCGAAGTGGTATTGCATTGCTATAACTAGATTATGGAATGTTACTAACTACATACTGGGTGTTGATTTAGTGCCGCATAATCAGCAACAAAAGAAATAACAATAATAACAAACCCAATGTAATTTCACAAGTTAGGTCTGGAGAGGATAGAGTGTACGCAGACCTTCAACAACAAGCACACCAATCACAAACCGAAGTAAAAATACAAAACTAACAATAAATACTGTAATCAAAAAGTCGAAACCCAGCAACAAAAGAAAAAAAAAAAGAATATTTTGAATTTAGCTAGCAGTGGGAACAGTCACCAATCTATCAAAAACAACATCAACAATAACATACCTAGTGTAGTCCCATAATTGGGGTATGGGGAGGGTTGAGTGTACGCAGACCTTACTCCTACCTTGTGCAGGTAGAGAGGTTATTTCCAATAGATCCTCGGCTCAAAGTAATCATAATTCCAACAATTTATAAAAGAAATACGGTAGTGAAGAAGCCATGAAAAAAAGAAGCAGTGACAACAACAAGATAATAAGAAAACCGAAGTAGAAAAAATGTCAAGTATTAATATAAATCTAAGAATAAATAAATACAAGAATAATACTAGTACTACGGTTATGAAAGGAGATACACTTGACTACCTACTGACCTTCTACACTAATTCTCGACCTCCACACCCTGTTATCAAGGGTCGTGTCCTCGACAAACTGAATATGAGTCATGTCCTGCTAAATCACCTTTCCCCAATACTTCTTGAGCCTTCCTCTATCTCTCCTTAGACTCACAAACACCATATTTTCACACCTCCTCACTGGGCATCTAGTCATCTTCTCTTCACATGCCCGAGCCATCTCAGCTTTGCTTTCCATATCTTGTCCATCATGGAGGCCACTCCCACCTTGTCCTGAATATCTTTATTTCTGACCATATCTCTTCTGGTTTGCCCACACTCCATCTCATTATTCTTATTTCTGCTATTCCCATCTTTTGGACATGAGAGTTCTTGACTGGCCAATACTTTACGCCATGCAACATCGTCGGTCTAACTACCACTCTGTAAAACTTACCTTTAAGTCTTGATGGCATATGCTTATCATACAGGATATCGGATGTGAGCCTCTATTTTATCCAGCCCGCTCTAATACGATGTGTGACATCATCGTCAATCTTTCCAGGAGTTTGCATGACTCGTAGTGAAACTGATCATTCTGTATTTTGTCGGTATTTTGCTTCAAATCTTTGTATTTGTTTGGTCGTTTATGTTGACGATATTGTTGTTACCGGCAATGATCAGGATGGTATTACTAAGTTTTAGTTAAAATGTATCTTTCCTTGAGGCGGCTAGATTGTGCAAAAAGAATTTGTGCGAACTATTTCAATGATACAGATTACAGTGAATGCCTTCAATCGATTGTATCACTAGTGAACTTATCAGCGCTTTCGCATGGTATAAAAAAATTAATAATATTAGCACAATCCTTTAAATAGATGAAAACCAAAGGAGAAAATAAGAGAGTGAAATAGTACTTGAAATGCTAAGTGAGAAACAATTTCCAAATAGGTTTATGTTAAACATCATACTTGCAAAAAGAAGATGTACGTTAGCTCTAACTTGAAACTTAAAATCGAATTAAAATGTTCAAAAGATTACATGAGCTAGCAATTTAGGCCACATATTAGAAGAATTTCAAGAGATACCATCAGTATATTCAAACTAAACCAGCTAAAAAATATGCAAGCAATAATTTTGACATTCCCAACGGAATAAGCTAGAGGAAAAAAGAGCTTGCTTGAAAGAATGATAAAAAGTTCCTCCTGTTTGGGCAAATTTTTTTGTGTCTCTGAGGGGCACAAAAACTCTTATTGGTGTCTTATGCACTAGTGTTGTAGACATCGAGTGAATTAATATGGAATTACATCTCAGAAAGAATAGATAGTTCTCTTTTCAATGCACATTCTGCTTCAAACTAAGATAAAATGCAGTATAACAACCAAAAGTCCTTTGAATGATTTTTATTACTATTGAAGAAGTGGTAAATTTATTTGACTGCATTATCCTTGTCCTCGTAATTGTCATTTCCACTCTTTATATAGGAACTAGACTCTCCTTGTAATTGAAAACTCAAGAGAGACCACATAATTGGCCCAGCTGAACTCCAAGATCTGTATCTTCTCTTGTTATAGGGTCATATAGCACTAGCTCTAAAGTTTCATAGATTTCGAAAATCATCTTATCATTCTCCCAAATGCCGTGAAGCCAATGAGCATCTATAAGAGGCTGAACAGTAAGAATTTTTGTCCAACTACCCTCCTGAGCCTTACCCACCATGCTTTTGGGATATTTGGTCATTGCATCTCCCCAAATTGTCCGATGTTGTCACGACCCAAATCCCATAATAGGCCATGATGGCACCCAACGGTACTGTTAGGCAAGTCAACGCATGAACCTCCAACTTAATTATTCCTTTTAACTATATCAGAAATTTCATTAAATAGATAGAATTAAATCTCGAACTCATGAAAAATATACGCTCAATTAAATGATACATAAAACAAGGTGATAATAATATTAGGTACAACCGTAAACATCCACTGGAAAATTCCCTATATCCAATGTCACAAGTACATGAGCTTCTACTAGAATATGCAATACTACTACGATAACTGTCTAGATAAAAATGTAGATAGAATACAATAAATGGATAGGACAAGAACTCCATGTGCTACGGATCGTAGCATAGAGAGCAGCTCACTATAAGTCTCCTCAGCAACTGTGCCTACACGCCTAAATGACCATCAAATGTACATGGCTCAGTACCTACACAATTAGTGCAGAAGTGTAGTATGAGTACGTAAATCAATGCGTACCCAGTAAGTATCTAGTCTAACCCCGAAGAAGTAGTAATGAGGGGTCGACATTAACACTTACTAATGGTCCAGTAAATCAAGTACAACAAAAGTAGAAAAGTATGAAGTATGGAAAAAATAAAACAGTGAAATTAGATATATGTACATAACACAATCCTCATATAAAAGTAAATATAATGTCCTCAAGTACCGGATACTACCGCGAACAGAATACATAATGGTCCACACCAAATAAAATGTTGCATCTCAAGTCAAGAAGGCTCATAGGTACGCTCACGCCTTATCGAATATTACGCATGATTCTACTGAGGCGAATGACCCGATCCTATAAGAGTGATGGAATAATATCCTATAGTGGTGTACGGTCCGATCCCATAAGAATAGTGTACTTTAGCAAATGCCCCGATCTCATAAGAATATGTACTCTGCCAAGGAGAATGATCTGAGCCCATAAGTATGTGACAGATGATAATGCCAAGGCGAATGGTCCGATCCCATAAGAGGGTATTATATAATATCACTGAGTTGAACGATCTGATACCAAAAGAGTACTCCTGAGGCGCTCATCCTGATCCCATTAGAATATGAAACTTTGACGGGTCACTAGCCCCACTCACGAATATACGTGTGAGTTATAAAATTCGAGAAAACCTTCGGATGAATACACACAACGCGGAAGAAATCCATAAAGAAAAGTACAATTTCCATGGCTAATCAAGAAACTCGTCAAGTATTTGAAATAGCAAGTCCAGTACTTTATGCAAGCTTAGTCTCAGACTAAAACAATGAATGAGGCATTTAAACAGGCAAGGATAACTCAAGTAATATAGTTAAAACACGGTGTGAGCCGGGAGATGATTAAGAATCTAGCATGCGCACAGACACTTATCACCTCATTCGTGCATAGCTCCCATACACGTAGCACATGACAAATATAGAACCTATGGGATAAATTCTCCCTCACAAGGTTAGACATAAGACTAACCTTGTTCCGAAATCTGATAACCGGCTCCAACATCTCTCTAACACCTCAACCAAACCAAACGATCCGAAACTAGTCGAAGAACGTGCAACCCAATCAAAATATTCTCAAAGACTCGTAATTTAAGCAATTAGAAAAAATTTCCAGCTTTACAAAAAAAGTCAACAAAGTCAACCCCCGGCCCACGCACCTGAATTTCGAAATTTTTCAAAAATAGATATTATCCATAGCACAACGAACTCAAATATATAATTTATTCCCAATTCCATGTCCAATTGCATGGTCCAAATCCAAAAAGACCATTTCTAAGTTTTTTTTTTAAAATCCCACAATTTCTACAAATTTTCATATTAAAATCCATATATAATCCATGTATTCAACTCACAATGAGTATGAATCACATACCACATGATAGATAATGAAAATGGCTCTTCAAAGTCACCCCAAAATCGGCTCCAATGGAAGAAATGAGATAAAATAAGCCAAATCTCAATTTTGCCAACTTATATTCTGCCCATACATCCTTCTTCGCGATCTCGGAAGTACCCTCGCGATCGCGATGACAAAAGCTGCAGCTGCCTAAAAGTCTTTTTCGCAAATGCGAGAGAGAGACCGAAACCTTGAAGCCTTTCCAGTCCTGACCATCGCGAACGCGACGGCCTCCGCGAACACCAAGGCCAAATCTTTAGACCCAGCCTCCTCTTCACGAACGCGAAATGCCTCAGCCCAAAGCTTTTGCGAATGTGACTCCTCCATCGGAAACGCGAAGCACAACCACTCCTACTCAAAATCCTTCTTCGCGAACGTGTACTCCTCACTGCATTCATTAAGGACAAAATCAAAACCAGCAACCAGCAGTAGCAAAACACTCTAACTTGATCTGAATTCACCCAGAATCACACCAAAGGCCCGCGGGATCCCGTCCAATCATACCAACCAGTCTTAATATCTTATCCAAAGGCTCGAAACGCCAAAAATAATATCAAAACCACAAATCGGCAATAAAAATTCTTCTTTTAACTTTCAAACCTTCAAACTTCGTCGAACGCATCCTAATCACACTTAGACACACCGGATCACGAGCAAACTTCACGAACAAGTTCCAATCAACTAAATGAATCAATCCACTGTACAGGAACACCATCTAGAGTCTGATAACACCAAAGCACACTCCAAGTCAAACTTAGTAATTTCAAAACCTTCAAAATGTAAACTTCCGATAATAAGCACCAAACGCTCCCGGATAATCTGATTCTCAACTCGAACATTCGACCAAGTCCAAATTCACCTTAAAAATCCTATAAAAATCTTCAAATCCTGATCCCGAGATCGTTTATTCAAAAGTCAAACCTTGGTCAATTCTTCAAACTAAAAGCTTCCAAATTGAGAATTATTTTTCCAATTCAACTTCAAACTTTCCAAAAATCAAAATCGACTATACGTGCAAGTCATAATGCATAAAGTAGAGCTACTCAAGGTCTCAAGCTATCAAACAACATGCTAGATTTGAAAACGACAGGTCCAGTTGTTACATTCTCCCCCAATTAAACATATGTTCGTCTTGAACGTGCCAAGAACCGTTCCAAAGTCACCAAAATCACTGTATAACTCTCTGTGCACCTACCCGTGCCACCACAATCCACATGAGCACATTAGCTCGACCCAGACTCAACATCCATTCGGCTACCTTGGCTCGCATCCTTAGGACCAAATTCCAACATCTGGAATTTCCTATAAGGACCAATTTTTACATACATACACCAAGCTGCACCAAAACATGCATATACACCCAAGTCATAACCACACGATGTACTGGATCGCTCAAATGCGCATAGTAGTACCATCCAACCACAATAGCTGCAAGTTCCGAATCCGGTACCGCTAATACACCTCCTAACAAATGAAAGACTTGTTCCAACCCTTACAACAGTGCAACGATGAAAGAGATATACAAAATCTCATTACCACCTGTCAAATCAATATTTCATAAAGTTCCTCTGCTCAACAAGAACCATTGCTTCATTCTACACTGATTTGTTACATTTCTACTCCAGACATACATTATACCTATCTAATTACATTGATTTCAGGCCCAAAAACTCGTCTCTCCCAGTACAAGCTGCTCGGTCGATAAGCTATATCAAACACCATCTAAAATCTGATACGACACGATCTATACGCCCAACAAGCCACAACTCGAATCTGGCTAAAAAAGGAAGGGAAACCCAAGTACAGAACTATCCAGCACGCGTGAGAGATATAATCGCCGAACAAAACACTATGAATCTGTCCCATAGAGGAGAAGTAAAACACACAAAATAGTATAAAGAATCATACATAACATCTCACTGTAGCGGCGTGCAACCCGATCCACACATGATAATGTTGCAGCATGTACCCCGATCCAAGAATCATCAATCTGCATAGGAATATCCATCGAACCAAAATGCTCATACTCCCTAGACTTACGTATAACCACCACAAGCACACCAAGTGCATAAACATAACCTTGGGAAGATGGATAACATCATGTGCAACAAGGCCCCCGACATGACTAAGGTTCAATAGACAGTCAGCATCTCGAAAGCCATCTCACTCATATAACACCACAAGCCACACAAGATCACAACACACGTGTGAATAATCAAGCCGTCCACAACCCACATGGCATAAAAGAGTAACACATGAAATAGACGATGATAGGAATAACATCCACCACGCCTGAAGACTCATCCATAGACAAATGTTGTGTTCTATAAATATATTCGATCTGGTGTAAAATATACCTTCACATTAGACCCACCAATGGACCTCAAAGCCAATTCCAATCACTCAAAAATAGGTGAATAACATTCCAAAGATCCACAATGAACCTATCAAATATACGTACAATCAACTGTCAAATCCAGAACAAACTTCCACAATCCGCAACCAAAGGAATGGTGTGTCTCTCAGCCATAAACTCTCCTATTTGCGACATCATCGGAATCTCCATACCTTCTTTCAGTGTCTACCACTTAAATGACTGACACGTCATACCTACACAATCATCCCATGGGAGATACTCCCAAAATCTTCACACCAAGTAACAAAATATGCACATCCATGGCTACCAACCATGATATTTCTATAGTGCCAATCAAGAATCCGCAAATTAATATACAATGCCTCTTCCATGGAACACCATTCTCAGGCGACACTAAAATAGCGCCGGTATACTCTAAACATCTTAAATCTCACCCTCTCCTTCGAGCTCGTGACATCACTGTCAAAACTGAACCGTAACCTTGACCCTTCAATCCCAATTCCACACTGCCCATTGCACCATTCATGCTATTACGTGAGAGTACAATAATTTCATCATAACTCCTAAACCACTAATGGAATAAACACTTCATCGGCTAGAAACCTTTCACTTAACTTATTGTAGAAGAAAATTTGCAACACGCAACCAACTTCCCACAACTACAGAAGACACAAACCTCAAGTCGTAGCCTAAACTGCCATAACTCTTTCGGGACCCATTTGTACATAGCCAAGCCATCGAAACCGAGTCTTCTAAATCAACTAAAACACACAAATTGCCAACCGGCAAATCCTTGCAACAACACATGCATAACCTTAACATACCGAAGGAACCAATCACTTTCTTTACTATGTTGATCCAAGCCACTACCAAACTGACAACTTCCTTAGATTCCTCTTGACTTACCTTCAAAATAATGCCTCTCTTCTCCAGCATACAATACACCTAAATTGACACTCATTCCGAGTGACCCCAATCACAAGACCACATCGTCTCAATATCCATAAGCTATTTTATACCTTCTCAGGCACTAGATAGTATCACTAACTACTAGACCAGTTCCGATGAGATCTTTTACGAATCCGAAATTATTTCTTCCATCTCTCGTGGTAACACAGAGATACTCCAAGTCCTATCACAATCCGCTGCAATACTAAATCCTTAGCTACACCACGAACCCAAAAATTCGTAGGCACCACACTTTAAATCTTGAACCCACTAGAACTATTGTTGATGGTCGCCCACTTTGAGCTAGTCCCAATTATACTACCAATCAACTAGTGCTCCATTAGCACATGAATACTCCAGAAGAAATAACCGAATTAATCCCTTCACTTGCACATCACCTTCACAAAGAAGTATCAAGTTTGAGTCATTCCACAACCTTCACATATCAATACGGTGAAATGTAGTACACATTCATCAAATTCCTTGCTCAAACCGCTTCGGATTTCCTCTTCCTTAGTCATAACTAATCCATCAACATATCGATACCCAGAAACTGCAAAGACACATAACCACGTGACCCAAACATCGATAGTAGGCTCACCATGTTGGCTTTAAGCCATAATTGTAAAATCCAAGGACCCAAAATGATTTCTCCTCCTAAGCTACAATGATCTCGCACTGTTACTTAGCTGAATTCTCCTAAGCCCATGTTGCGCTAAGTATAACAAATCCCAAATTGTTAGCCCTAAATGCGCACTCGACCTCATGATAATTTCACTATCTTCCTCAAGACCCACATTGTAGCACATGCCTCCCATTGGATAAAAGGTAAAACTCTTCATAGGAACCTCATATGAATTCATGCAACTCCTAACCTTCTCACAAAAGATAGCCCCACATGTGAAATCTCATATTGACATCCCCAAACAACATCGCCATGGGTATAACCACTATGAAATCTATTAATCCATCCTAAATCCACATCTGTCCACTTGCTATAAGAATACGTTCATTCCATTAACATCAACTGAAGGTCCAACAGTACGTTCAAAACTCAAAGCCAGATGAAATCCAAAATAATAACCAAGCATTCACGTTCCTCTAACTTTCAAGAAATCTATTTCCGGCACATTCGAAACTCCCATGTATAGAAGCCACCTCAAGGATCATCTCCCTCGAACCATCAACATCGTAAACACTGATTCGACCCTGAAGTCACAATGCACCGTCATCTCCGATAACTTCTTCTTAGGTACCACTCCGCAATGTCGTGCGCCCAAAGGCAAAAAATGAAGACCACCATACAGACGAGCCTTAATGCGCTCAAACAATAACACCAACACAACATAGACAATAGTCCCATTAAGTTAGGAAATACCCAAACCCGCCACTCATCATTCAAACCTGAACATTCGTAGCCCAATGCCCCTCCTACACTGAATCAAATGCTGAATCTCCCAATCATGAACCAAATTATCCTCCTCTCAAATCATTCACTACCACGACACATAAGTAAGCAACATATCATTTACATCAGCATTGTGCGATAGCAACATATGAACATCCCTCCACAAGGTGATGATAATAGACTGTGTATAGCCTCGAAAGCCTAGGCAACACTAACACTAGGTTGAAATGACAGAACACCCCTCCACAAGGTGACGATAATAAACTACCCTCACAATGCAGGGAAAAACATCCCACACACATTTGTAGCACTATCGCAACTCCTTGAGGCCTAACTGATATCATGTGCTCAACATCTCATACGAATGAGTAGGAAGAAACTGAAAACATAAGCTTCAACTGAATCAAATCGCACGACGAGAAATCAAGAAAAGAAAGTTCTCCTTACAACCTTGTAGCCTCTCGAAGAAAAAGTACAGATGTCTCCGTACCGATCCGCAAGACTTTACTAGACTTGCTAATGTTTCGTGAGACCTAAGTGAACCTAGTGCTCTGATACTAAGCTGTCACGACCCAAATCCCATAACAGGTTGTGATGACATCCAACGATGTTGTTAGGCAAGCCAACACATGAAGCTCCAACTTAAATATGTTTAACTTTTAAAATCAGGAAATTCATTAAATATATAGAATTAGATCTCTAACTCATGGAAAACATACGTTCATATTTAACAAATTTACCGAGTATAAATGATACATAAAACGAGGTGATAATAATATTAGGTACAACTGTAAATATCAACTAATAAATCCCCAAAACCCGGTGTCACAAGTACATGAGCTTCTACTAGAATATACAATACTACTATTGTAACTGTCTGGATAGTAAAGTAGATAAAATAAAATAAATGGATAGGAAGGGGACTCAGTGTGCTGCGAATCGTAAGAGAGCAGCTCACCATAAAGTCTCCTCAGCAACTGTGCCTACACACCCCTATAACCACCAAATGTACCTGTCTCAGTAATGCACACTTAGTGCAGAAGTGTAGTATGAGTACTTAAATCAATGCGTACCCAGTAACTATCTAGTCTAACCCCGAAGAAGTGGTGATGAGTGGTCGACATCAACACTTACTAGTGGTATAATAAATCAAGTACAATAAAAGTAAATAGGTATGAAGCATGGTAAATAAAACAGCGAAATCAAATATATGTATATAACACGATCCTCAATTGAAAATTAAATACGACGTCCTCAAGTGCGGGATACTACCACAAATGGGATACATAATGGTCAACACCAGATAAAATGTTGCATCTCAAGCTAGGAAGGCTCACAGGTGGGCTGACTCCTTATCAAATATTACGCACGATTCTTCCGAGGCGAATAGACCGATCCATAAGAGTGACAATATAATATCTTGTCATGGCGTACGAACCGACTCCATAAGAATACTGTACTCTACCGAGGCAAACGATCCTATCCCGTAAGAATATGTACTCTACCAAGGCAAATGACCCGATCCCATAAGAATGTCTTACATGATACTACCGAGGCGAACCATCCGATCTCATAAGAGAGTATTACATAATACCGCCGAGGCAAACAACCCGATCCCATAAGAGTACTACTGAGGCACTCAGCCCGATCCCATTAGAATATAAAACTTTGACGGTCACTGGGGCCACTCATTAATATATGTGTGAGCTATAAAATTCGAAAAAACCTTTGGAGGAATACGCACATGGAAGAAATCCGTAAAGGAAAGCACAATTTCCATGGCTAATCAAGTAGCTCGTCAAGTATTCAAAATAGCAAGTCCAATACTTTACGCAAGCCTAGTCTCAAACTAAAATAATGAACAAGGTATTTAAACAGGTAATGATAACTCAAGTAATACAGTTAAAATATGGCGTGAGTCCAAGTCTACCCAAACATGATCAAGAATCCAACATACGTACGAACATTTATCATCTCATACGTGTGTAGCTCCCACACACGTAGCACATAACAAATATAGCATTTACGGGGTAAATTCCACCTCACAAGATTAGACAGGAGACTTACCTCGCTCTGAAATCTGATAACCAATTCTAACACCTCTCTAATACCTCAACCAAAGCAAAACGATCCGAAAATAGTGAAAGAACGTGCAAACCAATCATAATATATTCAAAGACTCGTAACTTAATCAATTAGAAATAATTTCTAACTCTACACGAAATGTCAACAAAGTCAACCCCGGATCCCACGCGCCCGGATTCCAAAAATTTTTGAAGATAAAATTTCCCATAGAACCATGAACTCAATTATATAATTTATTCCCAATTCCCTGTCCAATTCCGTGGTCAAAATCCAAAAATACCATTTCTAGATTTTCTTCCAAAATCTCACAATTTCTACCAATTTTCATGTTAAAATTCATATATAATAAATGTATTTAACTCAAAACGAGTAGGAATCACTTACCTCATGATAGATGATGGATCATGGAAGAAATGAGATAAAATGAGCCAAATTCAAATTTTGCTAACTTATATTCTGCCGAGATATCCTTCTTCGCGATCGCAGAAGTACCCTCGCGATCGCGAAGGCAAAATCTGCAGCTGCCCAAAAGTCTTCTTCGCGAAAGCGAGAGAGAGACCGTGAATGCTTAGCCTTGCTAGTCCTAACCATCACAAACACGACCAGGCCTTTGCGAACGCGAAGGCCAAATCTCCTGACCCAGCCTCCTCTTTGCGAACGCGAAATGCCTCAGCCCCAAGCCTTCACAAACGCAACTCCTCCATCGTGAACATGAAACACAACCACTTCTGCTCAAAATCCTTCTTCGCTAATGCGTGCTCCCCACCGCGTTCGCGAAGGACAAAATCAGAACCAGCAACCAGCACTAGTAAAGCACTCCAACTTGGTTCAAAACCACCCGGAATCATACTCGAAGTCCTCGAGACCCTGTCCAATCATACTAACCAATCCTAATATCTTATCCAAACCTATCCAAAGGCTCGAAACACCACGAATAACATCAAAACCGCGAATCGACGATCAAAATCTTTCTTTTAATTTTCAAACCTTTTAACTTCGTTGAATGCGTCCGAATCACACTTAAACACACTGGATCACGACAAAAATTCACGCACAAGTTCGAATCAACTAAATGAACCTATCCAAGGTCCTGAAATACTATCCGTTGTCCGATAACACCAAAGCACACTGCAAGTCAAACTTAGTAAATTTTAAAACCTTCAAAATGTAAACTGCCGATAATAAGCGACGAACGCTTCGGGACCATACGACTCTCAACCCGAACATACAACCAAGTCCAAATCACCTTACGAACCTATAGAAATCTTCAAATCCCGAGGAGAGATCGTTTAATCAAAAAGTCAAAACTTGGTCAATTCTTCCAACTTAAAGCTTCCAAATTGAAAATTATTCTTCTAAATCAACTCTGAACTTTCGGAAAATCAAAACCAACTATACTTGTGATAAGTGGGGATTTTGACTACTTTTAGCACCTTTTTGCTTTTGTTTTAGTCCGATAGTATTGAATTATATTTCCAAAACTAATGAAAATATGCAAATTGCAGGAATATTGGAAATTTGGTCTTCCATGATAAATCCAACTCAAAACGGAGTGTTCTTAATCACAATACAATAAAGGGCATAGAATAAAAGAAGTGCGGTCCGCAGAAGGATTTCTGCGGTCGCGGAAGAAAGTGCGGACCGCAGAATTTCATTTGCGGCCGTAGACCAAGTGAAAGAACCTAATAGAACTTTGGTCAATGTGCGGCCGTAGAACACGGTCTGCACTAACAAATGATTCTAAGTTCAGAGAGTGTGCAAAAGACCAAGTCCTGAAGCCTTGTTGAAGTGCGGTCCGCACAAGAATTGTGCGATCGCAGAAGATGTTTTGCTGCCATATTCCAGAAATGTGCGGCTGCAGAATCAAAGCTCCTACCAACTAAAGTAATCTACGAACCGCGCATGGAATTATGCGACCGCAAAACCTCCCAAGGTTCATTTTTGTCAGCAAATTTTGGGCCACTATAGATAGACGAGTTTCACATTTTTAGGTCAAGTTTCGAAGTTTGAGCTGCTGTAGCCGTTATATTTTTCCATTTTAGAAAGTTTGTGATTATTTTAGTGTTTAACCATTATATTTTATCAATTTAATCTTTGATTATGGGTTTAATTAGCATTTCCTCTTTATTTTCTTCAATTTCTACTATAAGTAGCTGAACTTTTACTAGGGTTGTGACCCAACTCTAATGTGTAAACCTTATGGGTACATAAGGTAATGTTTGTTTATGATTGAGTGTTGATTATTTAGCTTAGTTTATACTTTAATTTTAGAACTAATGATTGTGAACATTGATTCATGACTTTTTGACTTAGTCTCTAATTGAGAAAGAGGGACCTAATATAGGATAACTTGGCTAAGGAGAAATTAGGTTAATCGAGAGTTTGATTAGCCTAATTAAAGGGTTCAAACTAGAGATAGTATGAACTCAACTTGAGCTCGTATCAATTATTTTGTTTGATACCCATTTAGACTTGAGAAAGTCAAATTGGACAGAATCACTCTTTAACCGAGAGGTACTGAGTGAGTAACGTAGAGTTGAGAGCTATAATACACCCCAATCAATAAAATAAGTATTAACGTATTAACCCATTAGGTGAACACCTAGGTCATGGTCACATCCCTAGGCTTTTTTAACTATTTGGAAAAACACAAAAAATAATATTGGCTTTTAGTCTCTTTTCTTAGCTTATAATTGTTAAAGTAAAAGTAGAATTAGAAGTCAAAACCTTTTGTGGAAGTGCAAATTTAGTTAATCCATTCACTCTCATCTAGTGTATACTCCTAACACCCAGTGTAACTCCCTGTGGAAATCGACCTCGACTCTTGTTGGGTACTATTCTTCCAACGACTGTTTCCACTCACTATTGAGTGCGAATTAGATGTGGATCAATTTTTAGCGCCGTTGCCAGGGAGTTAAACGGTGTTAGATATATATTTGGGTTTGTTTTTGTAATATCTTATTTTCCTTCCCTGTTACTGACCTGTGTGAGAAATTTTAGGTACAACCATGGCAGCATACAATGATCTCGAAAATATGCCTTTGGGGGATGTGGACGGAGAGGATGAGCAAGTTGAGGAGGTACCTCTTGAGCCTCAAGCCAATAGAAGAGGCCGGATGCCTCATGACAATGTACCCGCTCCATCCCCACCTACACCACGAGCAGCTCCACACCAGATATTACCCAATGAAGGATATGCTAGTGCAATACTCCCTCCCGATATTAGGGCAGGCAACTTCCAAATCACTAATGTGATGCTCACTTTGTTGAGCAATGGAGTTTCTTCACCGGTGCTCCAACTCAAAATGCATATAAACATTTGAAGGGGTTTGTGGATAGTTGTTGGGGGAGAAAACAAACAAATGTCTCCGAGGATGCATTGAGGCTAAGGCTTTTTCCATTCTCTCTACAAGGGAAAGCTTTAGATTGGTTGGAACGATTACCGAATAATTCCATTCACACTTGGGATGAGTTGGCGGAAAAATTCATTGCTAAGTTCTTCTCTCCCGGGCACATGGCTACACTTTGAGATGAAATTTTGGTGTTCAAGCAAGATGCGAATGAACCACACCACGAGATATGTGAACGCTATATAACAATGGTTAAGGTATGTCCCAACAATGATATGACGAAAAACATGATTCAACAAACCTTCTATCATGGGATTAACACAACTAGTGTTTAGGGAATCAATTGGACGGTGCGAACTTCACGACTATGCTTTATGCGGAGGCATGTGAGATTTTGGATGAGATGGCGGAAACGTCATAGGTTTGGAAATCCCCGGCCAATGTTCCACAAGGTGATCCAAATATGATTCACCTTCACAAAGAATTGCAAGACCATGGTCATGTTATTGCCGAATTGACGACTACCATGACTCAACTAGCAAAGGCCGACTAAATCAAGTGCAAAATCCTAAGCAATTCAATGCTATGGAAGGAGTGAACATGATGGTGAACAAGAGGAGGAACAAGGGTCCCAAAATCGAGTGGAGAACTATGTGCAAGAAGATGGTAGTTTTGAGCAAGATGACTCCTATAATGAACAGTAAGAGGAGGTGAAATATGTGAATAATTTTCAAGGGTAAAGAAACAATTTCCAAGGCCAAAATCAACAACAATGGTGACCTCAAAACAATCAAGGCAACTAGAATTCTAACAATCAAGAAAATTAGAGTGGAAATAACAATCAAGGGAATTGGCATAACAACAACAATCAAGGAAATTAGAGTGGAAATAACCAAGGAAATTGGGGGGGGGGGGGG